>OOFB01007413.1:10473-31113 GCA_900323305.1 Trachyrincus murrayi | reverse complement strand
TGTGTGTGTGTGTGTGTGTGTGTGTGTGTGTGTGTGTGTGTGTGTGTGTGTGTGTGTGTGTGTGTGTGTGGAGCATGTGCAATCAGAATCAGAAACAGTTTTATCACCAAGTATCTGTTACAATACAAGGAATTTGCTTTGGTTCGTTGGCGCATAACAATAAACATAACATGTCAATCATGTCAGAATTGAACTTGAACCCCGTTTCAGCTCGATTTCAAACACTGAGATTTTTTGGCTAAGAGTTCTGGGTAGGAGAGGGGGGTTGGACGTGTTATCCCCATGGTTATGACCCACACCAAATTTGTGATTGTTTTTTTAAAAACTAGTACCGTCGTTGTGTATGAGCGTTATAATGAGCAATGTTGTATATGAAATGCGGCAAACACCGTGGCGTTATACTATAAGTGCCCGGGAAGTTTAACCCTCTCTCGGACACGGACATCAAAATCAACCGCTGTCACACCTCGCCGCCAGTGTCCCTTCTTCGTGATGTTGAAGAGTAAACTTGAGGCACGAAAAGAACACAACTTGAGTTCAGAGCAGAGTGGAACATTCACAAACTGGTTGACGGAGACTGGCAAAAACATGAACCACATAAAGGCCATTAGAGGAACTACATGCTGGTCTCTACCGTGAACCACATAAAGGCCATTAGAGGAACTACATGCTGGTCTCTACCGTGAACCACCTGAAGGCCATTAGATGAACTATACGCTAGTCTCTTCCACATGAGCTTCACAAACAGACGGTCATGGCTGCCGCTTGGTTCAAACTAAGCCAGTGAGGACACGTTTTTCCCCCCCTCAGAAGAGCCTCACCTTGGTGGGGGCCACGGCAGGCTTGGGCACCAGGTTCTTGTACATGCTGGAGCCCATGATGGGGGTCTTGCTGCCGTTGGTGGGGAGGGCACCAGTGGTGGCGAAGCTGGCGGAGAAGGCCGTGCTGGGGTCCTCCTTGGAGATCTTCTTGATCACCAACATCTTGGACATCATCTGCTTCCCACTAGGGGGGTTCTCTGGGGGGTGGGGACAGACACTACAGGTTAGCTGGAGAACCAGGAGATGGAGGAAGAACATACTTTACATGCTAGAACTGTGTACTAAAGAAAGTTATTTATTTATTATTATTCTTACCCCAAACTCCAGCGTGGGGGGCCACAGCCCTCATCTGGGACCCAGTCTTTCCAGTTGTTTCAGGGTTGAGGGAGGGCTGAGAACAGAGGAACAGATATTTAAACACAAGACACAATACTCTCACACATCCTTGTATCCGCGTTTCAGACTTCCTCAGAAACCCTCATAGACAGAGCGGCTCGTCTACTCACAAAGTCCTCTTCCACAAACTTCAGCTTGTCCTCCTTGCGTTCCTCGCTGGGGAACTTGTCCTGGAACGGTGCCCCCTTGCGGGGGTGGAAGTTGCCGTTGCGCTGCCGGTGCCCGCCCTGCCTGTCCCTGTCCCCCCCGACCCGCTTTGGGTGGCGTCCCTGGGGGTGGTGAGTGTCCTGGGCCCCCCGCGGAGCACCGTGCCAGCTGGGCGCTTCCTTCCAACACGACCCCCCCGCCAGCCCACCATGTCCACCACCCTTGGCCACCCCCGAATCCACAGAGTCGTGCCTCAGGAGCAGAGAGGGCTGCTGCCACCCATCACCTTCACACAACAACAACAACACAAGATGGGTCGGTTTAACAACAAACACCAAGCATCCATGTTTTAAACAATAACATGTTTATGTTATTGTGTGTGTGATGTTTAACAAGAGTGGAGGATAGTGGTGTACATTTTCATCTTTTAGAGTAAATTTGGTTATTTAAAAACACACAAGCAGCTCACAACATCTCTAATCACTTACAAGTCATGCATGGCATTGTTTTGGTGGGATTCTTTCGACCGCTCACCGGGCATTTTGTACAAACGCTCCATTGCCGTTTGCCGTCACGGCACGTTGGCACGGCAACATGACGGCCAACGTGTGCAGGGAAATGAGCGGGAACCAAACAATAACATTTGCTGACTACAAATCTGCCCGGTTTCATTCACCATCCAGAAGCCACACACACACACACACAGAGACAGACAGACAGACAGACAGAGACAGAAAAATGTCCTCCTTTACAACCAATCAACCACACGGTGACGGTGGGGTGGTTACCTGCTGGCGCCCGCAGTGGCCCGTTGTTGAAGAAGCCGTCGGAGGAGTTGTGGCGGCGGCGGCTCACGGGCGCTCTGCTGTCGCGGTGATGGTGTGGATCACCTTGCTTCTCATGGCTGGCGGCAGGGGACTGAAGGGGGGGGGGACGACTGATTAGTGTCTGCTCT
The DNA here is from genome assembly GCA_900323305.1 of Trachyrincus murrayi. NCBI lineage: Eukaryota > Metazoa > Chordata > Actinopteri > Gadiformes > Macrouridae > Trachyrincus > Trachyrincus murrayi. The sequence continues at coordinate 28,794 of OOFB01007413.1, read as the reverse complement.
GTCTGCTTGACCACAGAGCATCCCGTTAATCTAGACCAGTGGTGGTTTTCAACCTGTGGGTCGCGAGCCAGAAGCGGATCACGTCATTGTTGTTTATTGTGACCCACAACAAACACTTTCTAAAATACAACTAATAATAACAAATAAAATACAAATATATATATATGCCTACATGCCGTGTGTTTAATTTGGTCACTAGTATTGTGGAGTGTGTGGTTGGTGGCTGGTTTAAGCAGCTTCACCTGGTCCGAGTCAGACTGATTGGACTCTGGGGGGTGAGGCTGCACACCTGTGGGGCATTGTACAATCAAGGCCCACAGGTTAAACCAGCCACCAGCACACACACTCAGGAGGAGCGCTAGCATGTCAGCACGTACCATCTGCTCTGCCTGTTCAAAACTGTCTCAAACGTTACAATAAACCGGTTTAACCATCATCTGCCTGTGTCCTGCTGTTGGAGGAGCCCTGGAAAGCCATTGTAGATGGCATGTGGCAGGGGAAACTGCCACAAGTATGTTTGAAGACTGAAAATGGGAATAATGTATTGACTAACAATATATATCGATATAAATGGTACATTCATGGTAATGAGAACATATTGCTTATATTACTGCACTAAATACTTGGTGTGTCCTGGGCCAGAAGGAACCCCAGCAGCAGGTGGATGAACCCCTGGTCTAGATCAGGGTTTGGATTCAGGTCAAACTGCTCAGTGTGAAAGTATAGCAGTATGACTAATACAGGGCTGCAAATACACATTGGTTTTGGTTTCAGTATTGATTCGTTTATTCATCGTTTTTTGATGAATCATTTAGGATATTAAATGTCATGACTAATGACAAGTCACCAGAGCCCAAAGCGGCGACATGCAGCCAAGAAGAAAAACACACACATTTCATAAAGACAAATGGCGACAAAACAACCAAATAATTGCATTTGTTAAATGAGAACTCATTCCAGCGCGATACAGTACTATGTCACCAATAAACAGTGCATCTGCTTTCAATGTGGGTCTTTAATGTATGAAAAACGATATGTCACATACACATGACCAACACAAATAAACGTACTGAAAATAACATTATTCAGTAATGTAAAACATGTGAGTACAGTCCATAACAAAGGCTAACACACACACACACACACACACACCTTAAAATAGAAGTTCCTCCCGTATCTGTTTAAGACCTGGACGAAGCTCATCTCTTAGCATCTCAGAGCTGCCAACCCGTTACATCATGCTCAACCATCTGGATGCCTATATACTGCTCATTTACAAAGAGGTCGCTAAACATAAATTAACACTACATGCAGATTCAGAGCAACAATATCAAAAGAAAAGGAGTATGTGTCCATACAAGCACCAACATGAAGCAGATCTTTAATAACTACATTAGTCACCAGTGAAGGAATGAATTGCGTGTTTGCGTCTGGAGCTCAAAACCGATGACTAGGCTATCTGACTAGGCAAGACTCAGACCAATCAGAATATATTGACCGGCACAAGGTCAAACAATGATGGATGGATGGATTGATTGATTGATCGATCGATCACTTAGCTGGTCAATCAAGCCAACCCTGCATGCATTGGCCCATAAAAGCTCTGAAATGTCTGAACCAATTGTTCCTTATCAGCCTGATAAGAGTCCTCATCCTCTACCCACAGAGTGACCTCCAACAACACACACGCAGACAATGAGAGGTGACCGAGAGAAGTCACGCCCGGACTAACTCTGGCTCATCAGGGAGTGCTTTTGTGGAATAGGGCTCTCAGGAAAAACTTTCCAGAGAGAAACGACGCTGTGTCCATGTGAGCTGCTTTGTTACCGTCCACTGCTCACGACACACTGGTGACAAGCAGGACACTCATGTGGATAATACTCAAATACGTTAATAAAATTCAAAAAGGGTATTTTTATAATTCCATCTAAAAAGGCATTTGAAACTAAAACGTCTTACAATCGGCTATATGCATCGTACCTGCATGTATAGCTATTTATACAAAAGTTGTAATACAAGTGATGCAAAGTGCAGTATGATGCATGTACTGCAAGGCTTTTTACAGCATGCAAAATGCTTATTGTGAAAAGGCTGGGTTTGAACCGAGGAGGGGAATAAGGCCAAACTGGACCATCCACACTTTTCAGCCCAACCGACAGGTTTATGCTTTAAGGATGGATTGTCTTCTCTTCACACACAAGATATGGAAGTTGTGATGTTGAATAGGCACCATTACTCGCAACACATTTAATAGAAAGTACTACTTAATTTCATTTGAGTGTAATGTTCCTTGGAGGATTTTTTTCTTGTGTTTTCTTATATTTATAATTCGACTATAAATGTCCTTTTAATCGTTCTGCCATGCTTACTTTACTAGTAAAACATGTGTAAATCACCATTTGCACCAAACAGCCTACATATAGGAGACAATACGCATGTACCGATGGCAGACGCACAAAACAGATGAACAGACTGACATAGGCATGCTACGTTTCTCTCTCTCTCTTTCTCTCTCTCTCTCTCTCTCACAAATATGACATGTAAGCGCAGACACGTACCTTGGCGGGCTGGGGCGTGGAGAAGTTAAGCCAGGCAGGGACAAAGTCATGCTGCGCCATTGAGGTCCAGTGTTTCCGGTCAGTGGAACGAGGCGTCAAACCTCATGGCCAGGATCTGAGAGAGGTGAGGAACTACTGTCATTTTCAATAGAACTCAACAAAGGAAATGACAAAGGAAAGATGTGACAGCTAACTTTCCTTTCTTTTTATACTTCAAGAAACAACTCCTCCTTGGGCTTCTATTGTTAGAAATTAAAAATAAACCCAGCTGAAGCGCTGCCCCGTGCGGTTGACGGCTGGCTGACAGCATGCATGCAAAATGTCTTGCATTATAATAATAATACTGGTGTGATTAGAGTGAATAGTGTGATTTATATATTTAGAGCTCAGCCCAGAAGAGACAAAAGGCAGGAGAGTAACATAACAGTCAGCCGAGATGCAGGTGGAGCCTCATCCATTGTGCCTGTGTGTGTGTGTGTGCGTGCGTGCGCCATTCAAGCAGCCATTAAATTCTTTTTAATATATTTTTTGGGCCATTGTGTGTCTTTATGGACAGGAGAGTGAAGACCAACGGGGAAAATGGGTAGCACTGTAGCTGGGCTCAGCCACCAAGCCGCCCTATAAACGGACATCCTTACCCCAGAGTCTGTGGCTCTGAAGTCCTCAGCCTCCTCCTCCTCCTCTTCCTCCTCCTGACACTCCTTTCGGCTGGGCTTGCTTGCTTCCCGAGGCCCGCGGACACCTATCAGAGCACCGAACCTCCGACTCCTCTTTCCCACCTCCTCCAGGACAGCACAGCCTCTTTCCCCAAGAGGCAGACCCCTTCGTCCAGGGTGGAACTCCTGGAGTCTGGTCGGGAAGGCTCCGCGGGAATGATCTGGAATGGTGATCCAGAGAAAGTGGGCTGGGGGGGGGGGGGGGGGGGGGGGGGGGGAGAAGATTGCAGGGGAGAGTCTTCTCCTGCCACAACGTGTGCCAGACTCTGTTAACTTCCACTCTCCTCCTACCGAGACATCGTAAGATCCAGCGAAATACAAAAGGGAAGAAAAAATAAATAAAGATCAGTTCGAAGACAGTCTTTCTGTACGATGGAGATCACCGATGGACGACCACGGCTAACCTCATTGGCTGGTTGAAAAAAGGGCTGCCCCGGGGATAAAGAAAAGAAAGCTCCGGGTCTCGCGGTCACATGACAGGGGGAGGTCGCGAGAGCCGCCGTTACATCGCAGTCATCTTGCGTCTCGGGTTAGTGGAACTGGTTCCCCGTGGCCCGATACATTATAATGCCTCGTCTGACGTGAGGCGCGCTACATTCACATCGGTTAAACGCCCGCTCGATTGCCCGGTGGTGTCCGATCGACCCAGAAGAGGGCAATAGTTCAGATTTCATAGATAAGACAAGCTGTAGAACGGTCAGGTCTCTCGCAAGTAGTCAGGAGTCAGAGAATGCATGTGATGCCTTTGTTAAATGGTAAAGACCAATGCAGCCAGGTAACGTGCCCAACGGGAGCGCAATCTGGGGTTTCTCTTCTATAAAAAGGTAACCCGTGGGCGAAACCAAGCATAGGCACCGATATCCGATCCTCTTGTGTGGAACGAGTGTTGGTGTGTGTGGTCGAGGGTCAATCACGCTGTAGCCGGGGCCAATTATTTTCTTGATCTTTCAGTACAGGAACAAACACCTGCAAAATGAATTGGACAAATATGAATGTATAGCACTTGACACACAACTGATTAACAGTTAACTTCAAAGTATAAACCAACAACACACAAATGTCTACACATCAACGCGGTAAACGGTTGTCAAGTCATTAATTAGAATACACTGACTGAATTTAGACTTTGTTGTACTTTATGCGAGAGAAACCTACAATGACAAAGGGGGTTGAGGAGTTGTGCATGGTAAGAACTCCCATTTTCACACACACACACACACACACGCACACGCACACGTGACCACAACGCTGCACAATACCAGAAATGACAACCACTTTAAACTAGCAGGTAGGCCTACTTAACGTAGTGGTCCCAAAACGTACGCAAAAACACAGCCCGCCAATACAATCGTAAGGTACTTATTACTTATACTTCCAATACGTTTCGCCTACAGCGAAAGCGCCCAAAGGACTCCCCTAAAACAATTACGTAACAGTTAAACGCCGACAGCCCGTCCGACGCAGCCATTGGCTGGATAGATGTAGCCTAGATGTTCTCAAACCGTGCATTCAAAAGTGATGTAATTAATTACACGTATAATGTATACTATATAACAGTGTTAATGGAAAGTCATCAGCTTCAACACATTTACATGGCGTGCGTGATACACCCAGGTGTGCACATTCACTACAGAAACACTGCACAGCGCGGGGTGCAAGTTAATTGGTGGTATTAGCAAAACAAGAGCAATTAAACGCGGACAGAACATTAAAATAGCGGCCGCTTCCTAGTCAAGAAGGCCAAGTAACGTTATCAGATCAACTCTACTCCACGCTGTTGCTAACTCTCGCTGCTTAGTTAGGGTTAGCATAGCTAGCGATTGTTAGCCGATAGCCAGCGTTAGTTTGCTAAGTAGCCCGTGCAACTGGTTGATGTTAGAAGTTAACGAAGCACACGTCGATACCTTATCCGCGTAAAAACGCGCCGTTGACGCCCACGGCCATGCAAACCGACGCTGGAAGCGAGTGTCGCATATATACACAACAGGGGTAAACAGACATGGCTCCGTTGGAACAACACAGTTTCAAAATGGCTACCCTTAGCAGCACACATTCATCAGCCCAGCTAACTGGGCTAGCATGTGTAATTCGTGACGATGCTATAAACGGCGTCCGGAAGAAATGGTCTCAATTAAGTGTGACTGAAAGGTGCATCGTACCTCGTCGTTGTACCTACGTTCGCGGAGATATTTCACTCTATTCAAACTTCGTCTTGCTGTGAGAGTCGCGGTGGACGTTTGTTTGGGTTTAGAGGCGCTTACCGCTGGCGCTGGCAACTGAACGATTCGAATGGCTAAGTGAAGCTGCGTTCAGGTGCTCTTACGATTATGCAACATAGATGACACTACGACGTAATTGAGACGTTGTCAACGCAACGTTGCATGTGCGAAACAGCGGTATGTGCGAGTAAAACAGCAGTTTACTTGTGACAAGTTTTATAGACTACTTTTGAAAAAATGTCTTCCGTTATGTCTAAGAGCACATTTATCTTATCGCGCAAGTTCATTTTGTGATCTTGAATGCTACCCATTGCCAGCCATGCCAGTCGATTTCAGAACCAATTGTGTTCATTGACGAGAGAGGAGCGAAAGTAAATCAATTACCCATCGAATAGATTCGCTGTGACAGGACGACCTTTCTAGTTCAGAGTTAGGTAGCGGCGGCCTTCATTTATGGCCATATATTCCCCGCTAGGGAAACGACGTAACTCAACTTTAATTCAACGGGTAACGTTAACTGTTGTTCTTGTGTCACTCATTGCGTGTTTAGTTCAGGTTTCGTTGTACGGCAGCTACTGTTGTGATTATCATGCTTCCTTTGACGCTAGCTCGGCTAGCCACATTTTTGTATCTTGTTTGTTTGTATCTTAACGCAACGCTTATAATCCATATTAAGTAACATCGACATATTTGAATGCTTTCTCCTCAGATTTAGAATGATCCACTTTACACTGAGAAGACACATAACCCAAGGGGTAAGAATGAATGGATATTGTTATTATTGATCAACATTATTCATCAGTAAGTTGCACCAAACATTGATTAACAATGCATATATAACATAATACATTATTTTATTTAATAGGGTCTTCCATGGAGAAGTCTTCAACAGCTCATCTGCTCATCAAGCACTCTACGAGAAACGCAGACGCTTCAGTCTTTGTTACCCACAACATTGATATGCAGACAGTCCTCAACCAACAGATTCCTAGACGTCAGGCCAATTGCCTGTCTCGCCTCACGCCTCTGCCATGGCAACCAACCCAGTGCCCCCCAGGTGGTGAATACGCACCCCCACGCTAAGGAGGCCTTCAGTATGAAGGCTCTCACCCAGGCCCCTAAACCTGCCCTCTACCTCGGCTTCGCCGGCCTCCTCCCCTTCGTCTCGGCCCCCCTCTTCATGGCTGCCACGGGTTCCTTCTGCCCCCAAGTGGCGTACGCGCAGGTGGTCTACGGGGCCTCCATCGTCTCCTTCCTGGGAGGGGCCCGCTGGGGCTTTGCCATCCCCGAGGGGAGCCCGGCTCGGCCCGACTGGATGAACCTGGGCAACAGCGTGGTCCCGTCGCTCATAGCCTGGCTGGCGCTGCTCTGCAGGGACAACGTGACGGAGGGAGCCCTGCTGGTGCTGATGGGACTGGGCCTGTCGCTGCACTACGACCTGACCCTGCTGCCCGGATACCCGGCCTGGTTCAAAGCCATGCGGACTCTTCTCACGCTGGTGGCGACGTTCTCGTTTGTGTCCATGCTGGCGCTTAAAAAGTTCTGCCACAAGGAGGAGGACATCAAGGAGCCTCAGAGTTGACTGGGTTGAGTTTTGTGGTTTCGTTGTGAAAGTGTTACGATTGTTAAGTATTTTCATGTTCCCAAAACAAGGTGTACAACTTCGCCTTCAAATGACCGGGATGGGGAAAATATGTGCAGAAGCAAAACATACGAAATGCCGGCGGATACAATCCAGCCATCAGGACTTTCGGGATATGTTTGTTATTAAACACAAGTGAATGGATTTACAAGAAGGCACACTCACTGTCTCTGTGAAAATCTGTCATTCATGAAATAAAACATTTGAATGTAAAATGTCTGCGAGAACCAATGTTTGTCTTTTAGGTTTGAGCAAATGACTTGTCACTGAACAGAGAAAATAAACTTCCTAAACATTCATTTCCTTTCACAATGTACCTTTTCTTCAACTTGGCCACCAGAATGTGTTCACTTGCAGCTCAGGTTTCAACTTGGCCGGGTTAATTAATAAACCGAATGGCACTTTTATATGAGTAACTCTCAACAGACACGGAAGCTGTTCCAGACCTTGGTATCCACTCTCAGTTTGTAGTTCAAATGACAGGGGGCCAATAAATCCTGCTAAACATTACTGAGAACAGCCCTTTGTAGTGAAATACACTGCACACTTTCTCCAGTGTAAGAAAAAAGAAAACACTTTAGTTCAATTGAAGTGCCACTGAGGGTTTAAATGATGAAACCCACATATGTCGTTTTGATAGAAGTGTTAAAAAATAACTTAGACACTGTTATATACAGTATGAGATTAATTCTACTATACAATAGAATAGACACATAATAAAAAAAAATTGTGGTGAGCCGTTACATTTTAAATATTTACGGGTAATACATTGCCAAAAGTCACACCACGACACCAGCAAGATTTGCTGTCAAGTACTATTTAGATGGCCTTCTGGATCATTTCAAGTTTCCTCCTTAAGAAAACGCGTTATATATCTATTGTCATGTATATACAAGACTGCTGTGTGTGCAAGTGACACAATATTGTAATTTTTAAATGTGCCGTCTCCAAAGGACTGCAAAGGCTCACCTTTCCTCTCACACATGTGCTCCTCCAGTGTGCTAAAGTCATTAATGAATTCTTCCATTCATCCATTCATTGATTATTCTATTCATCCTTTCATTCATCAAATGACAACGCTGTAGTACTGGCAGAATTCAGCAAAAGCACCGTGACCCTTGCCGTTTCTCACGCTAGTACTGTAGTAGTGCTAGTACTTTAGTACTTGAGTTAGTAGTAACTTCAGTGTGTGTACAGCTGTGTGTGTGTGTTGTAAGAGTTTGGGATAGATTGCAATATGCCTCAGCAGTGTCCAGTTTTCCAGTTTCAGCTCTTGTTTCAAAATCACAGTTTAGCAGAATCAAGGTTGAATTTTATAAACCGGGGAAGACGAAAAAAAAACACCAAACCAAAACAAACCAACTCAAAACATAAAAACTGAAATGTTTGTACGATCATCAAAGACCCTCGGAGGAGGAGGACAGATCTGCTGCCCTGTTTTGAGTCCACACTAATCTCTTCTGGTGCACATTTTCTAGATTAGATAAGAAGAAGTTCAACGTCCAACGCATTTCCATTCCTTGGAAGTATGTGGAGAAATCCTCATTAGGACACTCGTCGAGTGTTTCCTCCAACAACATGCGAGTCATTTCTAACGGGCGATCCAAGAAAGGTCAGGGCGGGGTTATGGGGAAGAGGGTGGGGTTATGGGGAAGGGGGGAGCGGGGTCAGAGCACCGCCAGGCCGCCGTCGCAGCGGCTGGCGATCATGTTGCCCACCTCCGTCCACGTGTCCAGGTGGGGGTCGTAGATCTCCACCGAGTCCACCGTCACCGGTGCCGAGAAGTCGCGGCTGGTGGCGCGTCCGCCGACCGCGTACAGCAGCCCGTTGACCGCCGACACAGACACCCCCGCCCGCGCCGTGGACATGGACGCCACCTCCACCCACTTCTCCTGCAAGGAGTAGAGATTACGTTTATTCGTCACACACTCGGTACACAAAGTAGAGAAATAAACAAACAAACTCCGATAACTTATGCAAACAGAAGGAGAAACTTTGGATAAAAGTGTCTGCTAAATGACTATATATAGCACAGTAGGTACACTGTCGACATTGGGAGATCGAACCCGGTACCACCCTAACAACTACACTCTCCGGCCTCCCATTATACACACACATCAGAAGTATAATAAATGAATGGCGAACAGGTGAACAGAGAAAGATCCCATCGAAGCAACAAAGGCAGCAGGTGAGAGACAGCTCCCCCTACCTCCTCTGGGCAGTACTTCTCCACCGTTTCCAGGGAGCCCAGCGCCTCGTTCCACCCCCCCACGGCGTAGACGCAGTTGTTGAGGACGGCGACGCCCACGTAGGCACGCCGCGTGGCCATGGTGGGCATCGGGCGCCAGCGGTGGGACAGGGGGTCAAACACCTCCGCCGACCGCAGCTCCAGACCCTCGTCACTTATCCCCCCCACCACGTACATCAGGCCTGGGGGGGGGGGGGGAAGAGTAGGCTGGTGAGGATGGAGTGTGTATGGTATGTAGTATGTAAGAGTAGGCTGGTGAGGATGGATTTTTTTTCTTTTATTAACGCCATCACATGCATGCACAAATCTATTCTGAAACGGACTGTCCTGTTTTTTTTATTTGCTTATACACTGCGAACCAAAGTGTAAAGTTGTACAGTTGATAACTAATGTAATCAACTGTATGTGATTGGAGTACAGGAGTGAGTATGGACTTGAGGGGTAAGTTGTAGCTTAAAGAGGCAGTGCAGCACCTTGTAGCTCACAGCAGCCAAAGTAGTAGCGAGGAACGGCCATGCTGCCGATCACCTCCCACTTGTTCTCCTCTGGGTCATAGCGCTCAACCGTCTTCCCAATCTCCGACCCAATCCAACCACCTGGAGACAACAAGCAATCACATTCAGCCAATCAACTACCAATTCATGTCGTACATGAACTGTAGTAGCTACTACAACATGTAACTAACTAGTAATTAACGATTAGTAACGTAACTCAGTACTTAGTATTACTACATACTTAGTAACGCAAGTAGTAATAATAAACTTATTTTTGCTCATCATCTTTCTTAGATATTCCCCCCATTACAGTTAGAATATGAAGCAAGAAATTAGTTAAGGTTGAGAGGTCAACACATGATGAGCATCCAGCAAAGCTGGAGCAGAAGTTCAGCGATTTTAACTCATAAAACTCTTTAGGTTTAGAAATGAAGGAAGCCACAACGCTTCAAGGCTCTGTCCTACACCTGGGTGGACACTCCCACTTGTGATGCAGGTGGTGATTGATGGGGGAGGGTTTTACCGAAGGCGTAGAGTGCTCCGTGGCAAGGGCACACGCTCACACCGCAGCGGGGGAAGTTGAGGGACGCCACGGCCGCCCACTGCTTGGTCACCGGGTCGTATCGCTCCGTGTAGTCGAAGATCATCGAGTCCTTCTCCCCTGGTCCGAACAAACAAACACGTCAATAAATGGAGGCAGGACAGTCCAGTGGTCAGGGTGATAGGGGTATTTACTATTACCATTTTCTCTTTATTTTCTTTATCCAAAGCGATGTACAGTGAATGCCACTGAGGAGCAAGTAGGGGTTATGGCATCTTGCTCAGGGAGGCCTTCAGGTAGACTGCGGACACTGGGGTTGGAACCCAGAACATTTTTGGCAGGGAGTCAAAACCCTATCCTGCCCCCCGGCCAAACAAAAAAGCATTTGCTAAATGACTACATGGTGAATCTTAAGTAAAAACATGATGGTCATTCTTTCCCAGCTCCACCCCCTGAGTCCTCCTAACCCCACCCTCACGACCTCCACCTCTCCCCTCTCCCACCTCTCCCCCCTCACCTCCCACCACGTAGATCATGCCCTCCAGTACGGCCACGCCCAGGCCGCTGCGGGCCTGGTGCAGGGAGGACACGGTGGTCCAGTACTGGTTGAAGGAGTCGAAGCGCTCCACACAGCTCAGAGCCCGGCTGTCGCTCCATCGCCCGCCCTGCAGGCGTGTGTAGCCCCCTGGAGGTAGAGAGGAGGTGGGGGAGGGAGAGAAGAGAGAGTTAGGACCATAAATTGGTGAGTGAGTTAACACGGTCGAGATGCTGTGTGTATTGTTTCATTTCAGTAATAACACAATGAATAATAAATAATAACCAATACTTTTTAATAACAATTACTTTTATATACTATTTCATTGTTATTGTTCTTTCGTTATTTTTATTTTCTAAAAGTTTTTATATTCTGAGCTCTTTGTGAAAAGCGGTTAATTACAACCGATGACCACCAGAGATCGCTGCAGGGCAGTAAGCGTAGGGTTACCACACCATAGACAAAATAAGTTTACAGGCACCTATAGCGTAGAGATATTTCCTGGCTTTCCATCTGGGCCTCATCTTGGCCGGCTGCACCAGACTGTACATCTTATTTTCCTTCGGCGACTTGGTGACCTCCATGTACTCCTTTAACAGTGTCTGCAGCGCCACCCGCAGGCTGAAATCGGCAATACCTTTTGTTGTGGGTACAAAACAATGTCATTTTCAACACCTTCATGGTTACTATAACCACCTGCATTACAGAACCCCGACCTCTGCTCTCACCTTCGATATACTTCAGCAGCCTCTGGGGGGAGAGCAGAGAGAAGCGGACGGGCTCCAGCACCTCCACCGCGTGCTTGCGTCTCCGGCCCACGTCCTGGTGCAGCCAGTCCATGGCGGCCGTGAACACCTGGTACTCGTCCTCGATGCGTAGCTCCTCGCTCCGCAGCAGCTTCACCAGCTGGTCCTTGGACAGGCCCCAGAACTCATCGGCCACACGCACCTGGGGGGGCGGGGGTGGTGAAGGTGGATGAATGAATAATCTTACTGATAAAGCAGTAAACTTTCATAGAAAAAGCACAACAATAAACAATAACAACAATGTGTATGTATGCAACATTCTGAGCATAATTCATACTATACATTTATACAGTTACAGTTAGTAGAGACTAACTTTGTGCGGTACTGTAGTATATAAACAAACATGCGTTAATTGATTTGGCTTGTATTGGGAACACAGTCCAGCTTTTCAACATTGTGTTATGTGACTGATGTTCTGTTTGTGACATGACACACAGGTAGTCTTTCACAGATCTCCTCCGGTACCTCTAGGAAGTGGACGTGGATATAGTTCTCGGTGAATTCCAGCATGTCCATGCAGGCGATCTGCTCCAGGAACTGGAAGATACCAACACAGTTGGAGGGGTCCATGTGGCCTTTGAGGAACTCCCCGCAGATGGAGACCACCTCACCCAGCTGCAGCATGTCCGCCGCCACCATCAGCTCCTGCACGTTCTCCACGCTCACGTTGATCCCACCTGATTGGGGACAAAAAGAGCCGAGCTGTTTAGCTATTGGACCGAATCTCCACTTGGGTCAGGTAGGCACTGAAATGGGGTTTGAATGAACCAAAACAAAACAGTCGATAGCCTGTTCTAGCAAAAGGGGGTCTAGTGGTTGGGGTGTTTGAGTCCCAGCCGAAGGGTTTCGGGTTTGAACCCCAATGTCTGAGGGCTACCTGCAGGCATCTTTGAGCAAGAAGCTATGGTGGATAGAGAGGAGTGAGGTGTTGGTGAGGGGGGTGGTGGAGGTGGTTGTGGTGGTGTTGGTGAGGGGGGTGGTGGAGGTGTTGAAGGTGGATGAATAAATGATCGTTTCATAGAAATCGCATAACAATAAACAACAACAACAATATGTATGTGATTATATCCAATTGTCTTGGGAACAACATAGTCAACGTTGTTTTATGTGACTTCAGGGGTGTACAGCACCACCACACACATCGTTAATGACATGTAAAGGAACCTGATAAATGACTAAATAGTAATAGACCATTCACAAATAAACAGTCAATATTGTATCAAGTTCTTTTGACATACCGTACTTTGCACTCTCCTTCACATACAGGAGGTGAATGAGCATAGAGAGAGGTATTGGTGATACCAGTGAATCACTGGTATCACCAATACCAGTGATTCACTGGCAGTGATGACATAATGTAGTTTACACATCAGACAACAGCCAAGCACCTGTGTAGATAAAGTCCAGCAGGACCTCGAATATCCCGGCATCCACTCCCAGGATCTGCACCTCCTCCTTGTCGGCCTCCTTCATCCCTCCGGAGAACAGGGCACAGAAGTAGGGGCTGCTGGCGGCCAACACGAGCCTGTGAACACGGAACACCCGCTCGCCGACTCTCAGCCGCACGTCGCAGAAGTCGGCGCGGAGCCGCATCCTGTTCATCTGGGCCAGGATGATTCTCGCGTAGCGGTCGGAGGCGAAGGGAACCTGCTCGGGTGACACTGTTGCCATGGCAGCTCCGGCGTCCCCGCCACCGCCACCTGACGCCGTAGTTAAAGTGGAGGCGAAGCCGGGAGGAGACAGTCGGGCGCCCAGGGAGGACATGGCGGGCAGTGGCTATGTCTCCTAATTATGATGGGGCCGCTCGTCTATAAAACACAAAACATTGTAATGGAAGAACAGAACAGAAAGTCAGTTTTGTACCCGGCCAAATAAACTGTCCGCTTCAGGGGAGCTCGGCAGTAATTGATACAAGGATGCCCATTAAAGTTAGTTTACACTCTTGTTTGCTGTATGGTCTGACATCATGCTTAGGAGCCTTCCCATTTTGTGTGGATTTATACCACATGGACTTATTACAGAATGTATTATTATTACCACAATTAAGTTCATATAATACATGTATTGTTTATCCATCTCTACAGTTACAGTGTAGCTCGTTGATCACACATATTGTATTCGCTGTATGTGTAGCAGGCTAACAGCTAGCCAGCACGGATACTCTCAGATATTGTTTTTGGAATAAGATGTCAACTAATAGACCTGCAATATAAAAATGTGAATGATAGTCCTGCAAACAGCCCCTGTTGTATAGTTCATTACTTACCCATAAGTTTACTGATAACTTCCGACCATCGCTACTCTGCCTATCGATGTTTCTGACTTGATTACCCATACTAAACCTAGGCTTAGCTAAGCGATCAGCGAATTCATCGATTAAACTAACCTCACTTATGAAGACATGGACATTGTTATTGGATTTGTATTTAGGGTCAATGATTTTTTTTTTTAATTACTCGTAAGAAATAATTTTGAAAAGGTTGTTTTTACAGTTCAACTGGCATGCTTTTTGTCGTGTGTGATATTGGACGCTTGATGGCAGTATAACCTCGAAACAAAATGTATAAACATTTATCCAAAATGCTGCAACCTACGCCTCCAACACGCTTTCATGGTCGGGAAAGCATATATTCAAATCACCACATGGACGTACATAGAGAATTGACAGAATTGCAGAATCGACTGCATCCCATGTCGTTTTACAGTGACGTCACTGACGTGCCACCCAATATGTTGCTAAGTAACACTGTGTGGTTTGCCCACATCTTCCCTGAATGTCTGCTGGGGAACCAATCACGACGCGTCAATTATACCATTGGCTGCGCTTCAAACGATCTGTAAGCCAATAGAAAGCTAATCACACGGTGGAACCTTAAGTAGGCCGAAAGGTAAAAAAAAACATGTCATTCATTAAGTTTATACTTTCAAGAACAGTCGTTTGTTGTTTCAACATGTAGGCTATCACATTTAGTATGGCGTAGAAAATCACAGTATTGGTTTGTAATGTGTCAAAGAAATGTAAAATATAATGTCTATGTATCTAAACAGGCTACATGCCTATACCCTTTCCTGCCTGTTGCCTAAACTAAAGTAGCTCAACTGTACACAAGAGTGGTGTTGGTGCCAGGGCTAATGCCATCAAGATGTAGCTTTGTGCCTGAAGCTCTCCTGAAGCCTCTTTTGTCCCGACATTTTCTGGGACATTATTTTGTCAGCTCTTTCCCTCCTTTGTCTCGAAAATTACTGGACATTATTGGGTCAAAATAGAAGATGCCTCTGTCATAGTGGTATCCAAACTGCTTCCCTCTAACTATATGGTGACCCCCATAACCGTAAGACCCTAGCCTTTACTAATATAATTAGTTTCAAGACAGATGTTTTAATTCTGCCATATTGTTGTCATTGTTGTGTAACTTGTGTTGTGTTAAATGTTGTCCTTTTGACATTTATCATTGTTTCATGGTAAATCAACAATAAAGATATGTATATATATATATATATATGAATACATTCAATATGTGTGTGTGATGATGATGGCCCTCTAGGCCAGCCACTGGGACAATCAATGGTGAATAGCATGGCTCTGTAATTATAACCCAATAGGCCCATACAATGCTCTATTTAAATGTTAATACAGACGCTATTCATTCCAACAAAAATCCATGTGTCAGCTGTGCTCGGCTGTGTATAGCTTCAAAGACATTTCATAAAGTAAGACATTTATGGTGTTAAGGCTCAAGAGGCAGGTCAATTCAGTCAGAAATTGGATTCTAATCTTGTTTAATATTAGATCTCGCCGAGATAACAGAAGTCTGTGTGTCAGTGAACACGCAGGTTCACTATAACCCTAAATGCTCATTTGTGAACTTCTAGCTTTGTTTGGGCCGTGTTGTTTGAGATTTGAGGCCTACATCAACTTTTGGCCATCTTGCCATTTCTCATTGTGCAGCTGTCTGTCCGGAGAAGCATCTCTTGTGAAACAAGGTTTAAATGAGAAGGAGGAGGCCATGAGGAGAAGGAGACGAGGAGGTGAAATATATTCTAAACTAGATAGACCTATAGACATTGTGTATATAGGCCTAGCTCCTGCTTGGTTGTCTGGTATTCTTTGGTGTCATTGTGAAGCTTAATCAGTGGTGTTAGCTAAGCTAGAGACGATTGTGACGTATATAAAAGCGGGCGTTGTGCTCCTCTTGAATTGCTCGTCTTTTATTATCATGACTGTAAGCATTAATTATCACTCTGCTCATAGCAGACCCATTGTGTCTTCGTCGTGACTGAGGCCACTGCCTTGCTGCTGCCATTCGACCTCTTGAACTTCACTTCTATTATTCTCGCCATAATGACACTGTAATGAACGGTTCAACAGTGCAACATGATTGAGATTCATGGGTTTTAAATTTGAAGGTTGATTTAAAAAAAAAAAGAAGAAATTAAGAAAGGATTTTTTGTTGACTGGTGGATTGTCGGCTTTCTTTTGCCTTTCTTAATCTTTCTTTTGAGTCTTCTTTTCAATAAATCATACATTGAAGTTTAAAGTGTCACGTATTGCCTGTTAAAACAACCTTGGATTGGTTGGAGAAGATGAAATATTAGATAGATAGCCTCCATCACCCTGTCTTCTCTTGGCTAAACCCCCTATCTACATATTTCTTCTCCAGGTCTAATAGCTTTTTGATTATTCTCCTGAAGCCATTCGTTCAATAAATCCCGTGCAACAATACTTTATTGGCTTGGAGCAGAGCATTGTGGTTCGTTGTTTTTTTAATTTTTGTAGGCTCCTGCATATTATGGCACGTCCCCAGGCCTAGAGGGGGACCAAAGTGTCTCACTAAACCTCCACATAAATCATTACCTCGTGATTAAAGTCATCACTTGAGATTTAAATCATTATCATTCAGCACATGGCGTCCAAGCGCCGCGGTTTTGGCGTGTTTAAGGCAGCGTCTGAGGCGTTGGTGTGAGGTGTCTTCCACATCTCTCCTGTCGTGGTTCAGACATGGAGCTGGGCATTATGTTGCCATGAGCGCTGAAACCATGGCGATCCTATAGGGGTGTAACCTCCCTCTCTCTCTCTTTGTCTTCGAAGTTGACATGCCAATTCAGCACTTCCCATGGCATTAGTTTTATTAAGTTAATCTGTGTCAGGGGATAGTGTGGCATGGTAGTGTGTGCTACTCAAACCAGAGTAAATTAACTTTCCAAGTTTCATACACGTCAAGAAAACTATGATCGCTTTTGTAAAACAATTGCTAAGTTGTACTGTAACATTAGGCAATCAAGAATGTTGCTATCAAACATTGCCACATAATACAAAATGTTTTTTTGTATGAGCTACACTGACATAAATAAAGGTCACGTCGCTTTCAGACAGTATAGCGAACTGGATAAAGCCTTTCTGTTTCAGTCTTGATAAACTAGATTTCAAGGCCTAGGAGGACAAAAGATAGTTTCAACATCTAAGAAAGACCTTCGCCTAGGCAGAAAGAAACAAAGCAGTAGCTAGTATCAAATACGAGTGAGTCCGCCGAATTCTTATAGTTTAACAATAACCTACAACCAAATGATGTTGCTTGGAAGGCAAAGCGAACTTGTAAGCCTTCCAACGCGTAACCCCATCTATAATATGAGCTAGTAAAAACAGGAGAGGGAACAAAAATCCTTCGCATAGAGTCTGCCTCGCTCATAGCAACTCGATTGTGATTGGCTCACAGCGGACACGAGCGCGTTCTTCCATTGGTTGAACTCGCTAGCAAGAATACAGTAAAAGCAGGCAGAGACAGAATCGGAGCAATGCGATTGGCTGTGGGGAAAAAATGAAAGCGAGAACCTTTTTCCTGTGTGCCGGAGACAGTTG
Source organism: Trachyrincus murrayi (assembly GCA_900323305.1). Lineage (NCBI taxonomy): Eukaryota > Metazoa > Chordata > Actinopteri > Gadiformes > Macrouridae > Trachyrincus > Trachyrincus murrayi. The sequence goes on along the minus strand of OOFB01007413.1, from coordinate 11,178 downwards.
TGGTGCGTTCTAGGCGTGTCTCTTAAAGTAATAAATTAATCCTTCTGTCGCTAGCCAGGAGTTATTTAATTTGGAGAGAGAAAATAAGGGAAACGTCTATGAATATAAATGGGTGACTTCTATGACTAAGATGTGCTGACAGATGAAAAGAGTGTGGGGGTGGGGAGAGGGAAAGCGAATTTGTACGTGCTATGCCGAAAGTGTGTGTGTGTGTGTGTGTGTGTGTGTGTGTGTGTGTGTGCGTGCGAAGGTTATACAGATTGGCTGGCAACTAAGGAAGCCAGGTTTCATTTTGAAACTTGTTGAAGAAGTTGAGGAAAAGATCGTTGGGCCAAAGGCTAGGCTGTAGTCTAATGTAATGTAGTAATGAATACATTTAAATTTTAATGTAATTTCATTCATTGACTCACACACACGCATGGCCCGAGGGCGAGTCAGCACAGGTGCAGTACATCTCCTCACTCCTACATCTGGTGCGACGTGCTGCCCTAGACACTGACTCTCTCTCTCTCTCTCTCTCTCTCTCTCTCTCTCTCTCTCTCTCTCTCTCTCTCTGTGTGTGTCCGCAGCTGACACGTTTAAGATGGAAGTTAATCTGTTACCTGGACCTCAGCAGCAGAACATCCCTGTCCTCCACACCTCATTAATCCACCCCCCCCCCCCCCCCCCCCCCCAAAAGAAAAAAACGGGGGGGGGGGGGGGGGG
>OOFB01007410.1:21988-32849 GCA_900323305.1 Trachyrincus murrayi | reverse complement strand
TTTTGGGGGTGGGGGGGGGGGGGGGGGGGGGGGGGGGGGGGGGGGGGGGGGGGGGGGGGGGGGGGGGGGGGGGGGGGGGGAGCCGGGGCAAGTCACTGCTCCTTCCCCCTGCTCCCCTCATCGCTGAATAATCACTCCCTCTCTGTCTGTCAGCATCTGCCCCCCCCCCTTCTCTCCAGGGGGAAAGGTGTCCAATGGCCCAACAGCTTCTAAGAACCACTTGCACAACTTTACAGGAGATCTCCCCTGCTGGGCGCTAAAAGACCCTTTGGTGTTAATTACAATTCCACTAAATGGAGAATAATAAAACAACAAAACACTTACCAAACTCGTACCAAATTATGTCACTGACAAGTTTCATGGCAAGTGACACAACTTTGCATCAGAAGCACTTGAATACTGCATATAATATACTGTTAATAGATTTTCATAGTATTCCACATAATTGTGAAGAAAACGGATGATGATTCTCGTCAACAAATGATTACGTTTAACCACTTTGGGCTTTGGGATGAGCATGTGTACGCCGGGCCATTCTGATCAGCAAATCAAGAGTGAAGTTTGGGGAATTTGGAAAGTCAAACTATCAAACCAGAGTCTGTAACCCACGGTTACATATATGCTTTAATTAACTATGAAACACATCAACTGGGTCATTTTGTAATTTCTTTACAATTCTTCAAATTCTTCACAATTTTATTGAAGCACTAACATCAAAGACATACTTCTTGATCATGCACGTGCATTTTGTGCTGGGTTCAAAGGTTTAAAGAATATGAATCATATATACCACTTTCATATATGCCCCCCTTGCAGGTACATTTGTATTCACAAATGTTCAAGTAATTTACCTGGTAGGGGTCATACTGTGTCTTCACGAGGCTGAAGCAAGATCCCAGAGAATTGTGGCAATTTAACATGACGGGCATGCTAGATTTTTTCACCTACTAAGTGGAAGAGCGAGCCTATAGCTTTACCAATGGAACAATCATTTCAGAATTACTGTTTTTGTCCTTAAAGGATAAAAAAGAATGATTCAAATTATTCTCTACAAATTATAGAACGTTTAAGTGAAGCCATTGCTGAAGTATGGCTGACTTCTAGGTTAGAGCAAGGAGTGTGTAATGGTCACATCTGAACCGGTTACAGAGATTGAATAATGTAGGCAGTGTTGCTGGCACCGTACCCATCTCATAATTCATAAAAAAAATTAGCTCACTTGGTGATTTTGTGTTTGCCAATAACCTAGAGGGAGTTTTACCGCATTGCAACTTGTGAATGCCTTTCACTATAGCTGAGCATCTGCTTCTACATTTATCCTCAACTTTTATCCCTGGGTTGGGTTTGGTTGTACCCGTCCTTTGTCATAACACTTTTAATTAAATCATACCTATACCACTGAGTGTCATTATGCAAAAATGGCATCCCGCATGCTATGCCTCCATCAATAGTAATTTATGAGTGGTGAGGTGCATACCTAATTGCAACATTAATTTATACAGAAAATCACAAGATTATCATCCGCTAGTCAATCCATCTCCGGAAAAAAAATGTCAGAATCAGCTCATTGCGACCAGGTGTTTACTGGGTAAATTAAAAAAGATTTGGGGTCAGCGAGTATAACATTTCTAATGAATCATTTTGGAGGTTTCCGAGTTGTGGATCACTGGCACCAATGATTCAAACCATATCAACCCAAAGCTGTGTTGGAGAGCTGCAGGATTTGTGACAAGAAGATGATTAGCTGATGCAGCGTAAATGTTTCCAAGCTGTCTTCCAAGCTGAATATTAACTATCTATTTTTGCTTGCATTTATGCTTTTGTAATGAGCTGCTGTTGTCGCAAAGCATGCAATTTCCTTCAGGGAAAGCATCAAGTACAACTTAAATGTCTGCCAGTAATGAATCACCTCAAGGGTATGACACTACTAACGTCCCTGATGGGACTCAATTTCACATTTAGACTAAAGGCATCAACACTGCTTTAATGCCTTGAATTATGAGTAGAAGTACACTGCATGAGGCTGCATGGCACAAAAGTCTGCAGCAGCTGAAATCAGAAAGATCCCCTTTCTTGTTGTTATTGGTATCAATGCATTTGAACAGGATATGAATACATAATATAATATATTACATCATCAGGCAAACAATTTCACCGCCATCCTCTAATATGTTGTGACAGTTGGTTGACAGAACGGATGTATGTATAAACGCTTTTGAGATTAAAACCCACAAAGCAACATAATCATAGATTCATCAAGGCTTACTCATAGGTATTAAGGCAATTGTGGACAGTTGTACTTTGACAGTAGATTTTTATAGAGTTTTGTAGATATTTATTTGTGTCTAAACAATGAGAGATCCTCCTAGTGATGTGAGAGTAGATTTATGGTCAGGCATAACGAGCCAGTAATTGTATAAATGCATTGTATAGGCAAAATACTAGCCTTGTATTCTGATTTCTATAGCTGCTCTGCACTCTGTCCAGTTGTTGTTTTTTAAGACTTATTCTAATTTGTTTCCAATATTGATTGCATGCTTTGCTTGTTCTCACTTGTAAGTCGCTTTGGATAAAAGTGTCTGCTGAATGTAAATGCGTTTTATAAAAACTGCAAAAGGAAAATAACAAAGAAGAAAAATATCTAAAAAACGCTTGGATGTGGTCTTCAACACCTCAACACCGTTTTTCGGCAATTATAGGTGTGGGCAGGGAACGTGGATATCACCGCATGAAATAGAGTCTGCTTTCAAGTTTACAGTGGGTGGCCACGCAGCCCAGTCAAGCAACAACACAAGAAGCACCAATGATCACAAGGGCTCAGAGATACTGAGACAGACAGCAGCTGAAACTCCTTGCATCGAGAAGAGAAGTAAACAGCAGGCAACTTAGTTGATACTTTGGGAGAGATTTGCAGCTTTGTTTGTGCTAGCAACCATACAATACCAATTGCCTGGTTGTGGGGAAGACATATTTCCATGGAACAATGTTACTCCTTTTTGCCAGAATTGGATATTTATGCGTTGCTATTTTGTTCAAGTAGACTTTTCTTCTGGGTCAAGAAAGACTCCCTTCCTATCCACTGTTGCTTGTAATCTGTCTTACCCAGCCTACTGCACGCTCTGTGGATTTAATGTAAAATATATTTATTTTGCAGCTTGAAAAACCCTGACAACCTGTTAGAGAAGCTATTTCCTACAAGATAAAGAAATCACAGACATACATACATCCATACTGACAGATTTCAATTATTGATAAACAAAAAACGAAAAAAAGTAGGCAAGTTTTACTACTCTACTTTAAGAGTGATTCAATGGACTTTTGTTAAAAGTACCTTCAAGGAGATAAAGCTTGGTCCAATTAATACAGGACCTACTTTCCAAACAAAATCTATTTGACTCCTCTCTTAAAAAGCCACAGGGGACTGAATAGTTAATCTGTAAACGGACATTGTATTTCTTTTGAATTCGTGCTCATAGACTTGGATCCCTTTACTTTGATTTTTAAGCTTGGACAATCTATTCACAGGAGGGGGTTCTGTGTGCAAATCAATGTGTTTACACTCCAATAGAGACCACTGCAACGTCATTTGGATGTGTTGCAGCAGGCACATACGAACCGAGTCAGGAGCCGTCGTGATCAGAATCTCTTCCGTTCTGCGGTAATGGCTTGCATTATGAGGTCGACTTGCAGCGGCCCAGCACCGGGCCACATGCGGGGTAATTGGATAGCATGTCACTCACTCCTGAGGACGTCAGCCTTCCGCTGACCTGGGGATTTTATCTCCCATAAGCACAGGAGTAGAACTAATGGCCATATCTACAGGCAGGATCCCCAGGTAAGACCCTGGTGGGTATTTTTGATTCCACAGGTTGACAGGGTTACTGTGTGACACAATGCGAAAATGAGTCTTTGAGGATCCAGCTACACCTGGGGATGAGGATGCTGACTATGCCGGTATTTGGGACAAAAAAAGAAAATGTGTAAAAATAGCAATAGAAGAGTGTTCTCCTCTTGTTTTACACTTAGTTGGATTGGAGACACGGCAGGTCACAGTTTAGATACCTTGTTCTGTGTCCGTTCCTGGCACAAAATGGCATACTGTATACTCTAGGTCCAAAAATTAATAATTAACCATAGCACATTACAATAGGGCTGTTTATTGGCTAATCTAATATATGCAAGATGAGATTTAATACAACATGATATAATCTTGAACTTATAACAGAGCAACGTAAAACCTTATTAATAGATGACATGCCTAATGCCATCTATTAATAATGGTATTATTAAATCAGTATTGTAAAGTGGTTATTATTAAACCTGTATTGTAAAGTGGTTTTATTGCCACGTTGTTTTTGATGTATATGTTTTGTCCGCTTTGGGATAATCTCCCATGTGCAGCATATTGTGTTCAAGGAGTCATGCTGGGCTTTGTGCTTCTGAAAATTATTTATAGCATATCTTGTGATACTTTTAAGGGGCTTTAGTTTGAGTTCTTTGCCGTCCTTGGCTTTTGCCTCTCTGGTGCCAAAGGATACTTTGTAATTCTTGTTACATTCTCTGTAGAGACCAATGCAATGGTGGTACACCACAGGAAGTGCTACATACTGTATGTTCCTATTGCATCACATGAACAGTTTGGTTAGCTTTTTGATTTTTGTGTCACGTTTCTATTTATTGCCCTTTATCAAACTCCTCAAAGCCTCCAAGGGCTTCAACAGTTCAGTTCGTAAGACAGCAACCCCTAACCATGAACCATCCAATGGCCTTATGGTATGGGAAAACAATTGTACTGCCGGCATTACCACACCATTATGTATTTTAAATGTTTGCTTGTAATACTACTCTGTATGTCACTTATGGCACCCATTGCACTCCTAACCATCCCTGGAAGGAGGGATCCCCCACTCTGCGTTCCTTCTCAAGGTTTCTTCCTTGATAATTAAGAAAGTTTGCCCTTTTGGGGGTTAGGGTCAGGGGGTGTCATAAATATATGGCCTGTGAAGCCCTTTGAGACTGTAACTGTGACTAAGGGCTGTACAAATAAAATGTACTTGACTATCTATAGTACCTTTTGCTGCTTCTGTGGTAGATAATATATAGGCCACCATAGTCCAGGAAAGGTCAAGTTGAAGTTCTATTTGGTCATGGTCGTGGAGTAGGGACTTTGAGGAGAACCAAGACACACCTGCATGGCCACTGGGTCTGCAGACAGCAAGCCTATCTGGTGTGCCATCAAAAGGCCTACATAAACATTTTAAGTGAATGTTTAATTGTATAATTCTAAATTATTGGGTAGATAAATTAATTACAAAATCCCCTGCCTGCCTGATCTTTATATATTGCACGTTGCAATATATAAAATATATATATATATACAACACAAAGTGTCATCAGTTCTATGCACCACAAGCGTATTATGCACTACCAAGCACTAAGTAACCTAGAATACACAAGAGCACCAAAATGTAATTAAACGCACACCAACATCTCCGGCGTCCAATGTAAAGATCATGCAGAAAGTTTATTGAAGAAGGTATTATGGACAACAACACCATGACCTTACAGGTTTGCCACTTGAATAGATCATTCGATTTCTTTTTCATTACAACATGGCCTTTAGTATGGCTGATGTTATTACACTACAGATGGTTATTGAATTTATGTTTTTATCTTTTACATAGGCCTTTGCCTAGAGGCAGAAACACACACGTCTTCTTTCTGCACCCAATGAACCGTGCTGCTATAGTGGACCATGAGCCTGGTGCTCCTATGTCTGCTATAGTGGACCTTGAGCCTGATGCTCCTACGTCTGCTATAACGGACCTTGAGCCTGATGCTCCTACGTCTGCTATAGTGGACCTTGAGCCTGATGCTCCTACGTCTGCTATAGTGGACCTTGAGCCTGATGCTCCTACGTAAGCATCCAGGACAATATTCCACAGGCATCGCAGCTGCTTGCAGTCTGCTAACCGCCCTGTCATTCATGTTTTTCACACAAAAAAACACATTAAAAAAAATAAAAAAAACACCATACTCAACAATGTTAATCTTGTGTTTGAAGAATGAAAACAGTCTGATTTGCACAGCACTGAAGCCACTCGGTAATCTGAAGCGGTGATCAAAAACAAAGGATGAACAAGCTGGAAAGAAAGAGAGATTAGGGAGATAACTCTGCATGGTCATTAAGAGATGAAAGCCACTATGCAGCAACACCAATAGGTAGAAGAAACACAATGTGAAGTATCCATGGGTGTTTCTTGTCTGTACTTTAGGAAAAACGTAAACCTTTGTTTCCATTTCTGGGAATGGTAAAAGGTGGTCTATTACCATTTTGTATTTAAAGGTGCTGTAGGTAAGATTTAAGAGCTAGAATTTGAGTATAATTTGTTAGAAATGCCATAGCCATCCATTGGCTATTAGCGAGTGAAATGCTCTGTGAAATATCTGTTCCGGTTGACTGCACACCTGCCTCTGTATGAGATTATTTAGATTTTAGACCACTCCTGATTGGTTTGGGGAATCCATATTGCCTGTCAATCACAGGTGCGTGAATGCAACACTTCTCAATGAAACGTAGGGAGGGAGGGAGCAGTGAGGGAGGGGATGTTTTTTTGTACTTTTTCTGCTCTCTCTCTTTACTCTCAAGTCTTACCCACAGCAGCTTTAACAATAGAGGCAAAACAGACTTAACAAACATGGTTTGTGAATATTAAAGACTACTACTTATTAGAATCATGGAATAAAAGAATGAAAAACTACTATTAGAAAACCTCATATCAAACTATAATTGCATCATATGTAGGTGATCATTTTAAACTATAGTGACCAAGAAACCAGATCTAACACTTAATCTCAATGTCACATTGAATACATCACTATTTGTGATAAAGCACAATTATATAATTTGTATATAATAACTATAATAACAACTTCGCAAACAAGTCCAAACCTGGCATGGTATATTGTGTATGAGTGTATGCTGGTAGTGGTAATCAGTTTTCTACAGAGGACTGCTAGATTCTGGCTATTTGCGCTGGTTGGTCAAGGAAGTAGCAAAAACCTTTAGTTTTGAAATATTGTAAGAATGAAAAAGTGTGACATTGGGAACGAACCACACTTTGTCAGCAACTAAAAGTATTTTCTAATTCCATTGCCCTGTGGACCAACAATATGAAATAGCATCCTGATGAGAAAATCCTGAGCTGAGCACTACCATAGCTTCCATGTGCTGCCCTGGTCTCCTGATGCCTCCATCAAATAAATATTAAGACAAATAAAGGAAAGGCTTCAGGTATATCTGTCTAATTTCACCACATTCTCGCCTGATTGTCATACAGTTACCTACACATACCCTGTCTGCAAGGCGTTCAGGAATAAAGCCATTAAACACTCTCTTGGTGTCGCCCAACACGCAAATCTTCCCCTAAACAAAGCACAAAACAGGGGAGATACCATATTCTGTATGTGCATTCATGCTCATTGTTATCGCAACCAAATAAGTAAAGAACAGAGCAACAACTATGGCAGCAGCAGCAGCAGCAACAACAACACACCCCATGGCATGTCTTTATCAGGGAGCCAAACAAAGTCATCAACCTGCTGTGGAGCCATGTAAGGAGGGTTTTTTACCCACCCCCTTCATCCCAGAGTCCATTAGAGGTGTGCGGATACTTGAGACTCCATTCTGCCCAGAGACTTATTGGAGAGGACAGAAGACTAATGGGTAGTCCGGGGCGCACCGATAGATCAGGGTGGAGATGTACCTTTCCACACCCAGCAATACACCACCCCCAGATAAGTAGGACAGTTGTGCTGTGGTGTGCGAAGAAGAAGCCAAAAGATGCATTAGAAGATGATGCGCTTAGAAGGACAAAGGGATGCGGCCGATACACGCACGATACAAGATACCTATCAAATCTCCCTTCTCAGGTGGAAACTCAAATTTTTGGTCAAGGCTGCAGAGCACCAATTTGAACCATACCTTTGACTAAATAATTCAGACATGAATGGGGTCATTATTTCTAAATATATAGACTTAATTAAATCTCCATCTTTTTACAGCATGTGTCACATTATTGTGAAATCAAGTCAATTAACTCACACATTTAATGTTTCATTGGTTTATTACCATATTTAATTGGTTCATTACCATATTTCTACCATATACCCTATTTTAGCCTGGTAGTTCATACATATGCAGCACAAGTATCAGTATATCCACAGTATGACTACGGTCAGAATGTCATTTTCTTACTCTCTGAACTGCACAGGTCACTCATTCAACTTACTTAACCATTCGAAGCACATTCAATGTAAACCTACCAGAAGTGTTGTGCATATCAACACATGCACATGTCTGAGTCCTTGGACGACCGTCTCATTTACAGAAGCTGCAAGAGAAGCTGTTAAAATGGCATCACTCCATGTGTCAGGGGATGGTAAAAACCTGCGCAGTCTGCAGCCTACTTGAATTCACACAGCTCACACAAGACAAGCACATCAGAGGAACGCCGGTGTGATGCATGGCTTTTAAACTGCATTTGGCAAACACTTTTTCCACAGCCCATCCTGAGAAGCAGCTGTTGGCGGCAGTGTGAGAACGAGCTCCTGAAGCAGGACAGAAGCGCCGGCATTGTGGGGAAACAGCTCTGTGATTGTGGACAGATGGTGTCTCCAGAACAATGTGGACATTTAACATTAAGAGATACCACACAGTGCTGACTAATGGCTTATATAAATAACACATACTACATATATGACATTAAAATGTGGAGATATGTTGCATTGTTTTGCATCTACTCTGGATGGATATTATAGATGGGCAACAAATCAATGGTGTTATATCTCATTACAATTCAGCCATGTCTTACAAGGAATATAATTGCCTTAAATGGGTCACCGCTGCAAGAATTCTTCTTCCCACAGAAAGAGGAAGAGAGCTGTGGTGCAGCACATACATTAATTATAAGGAGATCCAGGCTGAAACCTGATACTTTTATTTGTTCTGAGACAGTTCAACAGGTTTACCTCTCACATGCAAGTGTCCATATGAATGCATAATTTAAGCAAGTTAAATAAACACATTCTTAATAAATTCCTTCACTCCGGGTGGGACTTTTAACTGACTTACAAACACCATGTGGCAGGGGGGACACCAGGTAAAAATCTGTGCAAACACAGTGAGAACACAACTTGGAACTAGGGGTATTATGAAACCCATACTTTTATCACTGCCAAATGATTGTGCTACCCAAGAGCCCATTCGTATTTGCAGTAAATTCACAGGTAGTTGCAGGCAGTGCTAATAAACTAGACACTGGCCTCCTCCCTACTGGGGGAGGGACCAGAGGTTTTATTTGGAGCAAACAACTTTGCAATCGTTTGCTTTGGTGAAGTCCAGCATATCTTCATGCATCATATACTGTATATTTTCATTTCCTCTGTTAGGATATGGGCCCCTATGCAGTGATGTGAAACCACAACTGGCGTAGGAGACGTAGAGCAGCACGGGTAATTGGATAATAACAAGCTATTTAAATCCACACCAAAATGGAGAGGAAAGAGAAGCATTCGTCTCCCAGCTACCCTTTTAATTGTTTCTGTATTTTTATGAGAAAGTAACAGTGACAATATGTCGGTCACTGTAATAGTTCTTGTACCAATTCTAGTAGCCTCCCTCCACTTGTTAGCTTGAGAAGCTGACCATCCTTAATATTTATTTCGTGATAACAGGGGAAAAAGGATCAAAATATGACTACTCATATTATTAGCACTCAGGATCTCTAAGTGAGAGTGTTTGGGGCAGGAAAGTGATGCATTGGCTTATTGTGTTTTTACAGGCACACTAATTACATTTCATCAGTGTCTGGTACATTGATATCCTGTAAACTAATAGCAACAACTCTTCCCTCAGAGCCTTTGGAATGAGAAAGCAATCAATACGCCCTTGCATCTACACCCCCAATCTGCCTCTGGTACACCTCCAGATTATCTGGGAGCTGAGAAAAAACTTTGGAAGGAGAGCTGATGAGGGCAAGAAAGGGGAGGGGGGGGGGAGTGAAGCAATCTCATTAAATCTCTGAGATTACACTGACTCCGAGTGTCTCAGGGTGGGCCCTGCTTCACTGCCACAACCCGCAAAAACAAAGCCTTATAAAAGTTTGAGGAGCATTTGACAAAATTGGAGTTGCTATGAAGCAGCATGAGTGTGGATAAGAGATGGTGCCCGTGTGAAAGTGTCATTCCCAAGAGTAGCAGGGAGCTGATGCAAGCCTACGCTCCGCAACACATTTCATGACCAGGGTGCCAAAGACGAAATACAATGAAGCACTGTCTCGCGATTCATGACAATACATCATACCATTGTGGGAGGAAAGAGAAAGAAAATAGGCTTTTTTCTGAATATAGTTATAGAGCAGTTTTTGTAGTTTATATTTAACTATTTAAATATTTGTCACCGATTCACACGTGAATGTTGGTAAGATTTAAGAGCTATAATTTTTGTGTAATTTGTTAGGAATGCCATAGCCATCGGTCAGCTATTAGTGAGTGAAATGCTGAATATCTGTTTCGAGTTGACCAATTTGACCAATTTAGATTTTAGGCCGCTCCCGGCTTATTTCTGACCAATCAAGGCATCTCTTCCCTGATTGGTTTGGGGAATCCACCTTGCATGTCAATCATAGGTGTGTGAATGCAACATTTCTCAATGGTGGTGTAGGAGGGAGGGAGCAGAGAGGGAGGGGAAGTTTTTTTGGGTTGTTTAGTTAATAAATCTTGCTCTCTTCCGCTCTTTTCTGCTCTCTTTACAACTCAACAAGGAAATCGGAGTGCAATTTTAGTTTTAACTTTTAACTTT
>OOFB01007405.1:10894-26711 GCA_900323305.1 Trachyrincus murrayi | reverse complement strand
CAGAATGTTGTGTGTGTATATGTGTGTGTGTGTGTGTGTGGGGTGTGTGTGTGTGCATGTGTGTGTGTATGTGGACAGCATGGTAAAGGGGTGAATCAGCTCAAATGCAGTGCAAATCAAAAAAGTCTTGCATGTTGTGAACAAGAGATTAACTATTAATTTTTTTTTTATCTTAGTCAAGTCTGAAGGATTTTAAGATGTTACAAGTTCTATTTTTGTAAAGCAGTTGAAACACAAATGGTTTAACTACTAGTGAAAACTTAACTTGGCTACGTGTCCATTACAAAAACATTTAGTTTATCATTATTCACCGTAATGACAGAGAGCAATATGGAAGAATTTATTCTGACATTTATCATGGGGCATTTAGATGATATCAATATGTCTCAGAATATATGCTTATGTATTCAAAACCCAATGGCAGAGAATCTAGACGAGGGCCATAACACCAAATGTCATGTTGTGGTAAATCTAGACTAGTCACATCTTGATTAGATTAGATGACAAAAATGTTATCGTTCATCAGAAGTCAATAATGTATTAAAATCACAGCTACGTCGGAGATACACTGGCCATCCATGTTTACCTAAAGTGATAGCTCACCGATTTAACTCACATGGCTAGTATTTTGTCCGTGTTTTACACGGCGGGATCTCTGTCCAAAATGATCCGTGTACGTTGTTGATAACATCCCGGGGCTACATCTTAAACACGGAAATAATGTTGAAAATCAATGTGTGTGCGCTTGCGCATGATTATATGGCCGTCTGTGACTGGTAGTTAAGGGGTGACAGACACATCCCTCTCCCACACTGTGTGTGTGTGTATGTGTGTGTGTGTGTGTGTGTGTGTGTGTGTGGGGGGGGGGGTGATTTCATCAGAGTGGAGCGTGTGTGTGTGTGTGTGTGTGTGTGTGTGTGTGTGTGTGTGTGTGTGTGTGTGTGTGTGTGTATATGTTAGACACACATCAGAGTGCTGAAGGTTGAGTGACATGCCAGAACGCTGTCTTCCAGGAAAGTTGTAATTAAAATGTAAAATTCACTGCATTTAGTGGGTTAGCCAGACAAGTGAGGTTGTAATTAAAATGTAAAACTCACTGCATTCAGTGGGTTAGCCCACTTATAATCCAGCCTCTCTGCTGTGTATTGCCAGTGGAAACAGTATCCAAAGTGTAGCATTTTACATCGCCTGCACAAGAAAGGTTGTAACGTGAAACTACTCATGTAATCGAGTAATTTTATATTTTTCCACTTTTTTAATTTTTAATAATGAAGTATTTCCAAGGCTCTCGTGTTTTCTTCCAACCAATGGAATGACATCCAAAAATAAATATATTCTGGGATCAAAATGTATTTACAGTATGTAGATGATTCCAGTCACTCCTTGCATGACATCCCAAGCTAGTATCTATAAAATATTGTTTGTGTGTTTGTTGCAATAATTTCCTGTCAAAATAATATTACATATTTTGTGCAACATGTCCATCCAGCCATCCCTGTTATAAAATGTCTTCTGGCGGTCATTGGTCTATTAGACACACTATAGGGAACATTTGTCACAATAATATTCACCTTCATTGACCGGTATGCAAATATCAACCCATTAATGTAAGACCATAAATGCGAAAATTATCTTGATGCACTTTAGAAGAATCAATGGTCCGACAAAAGCCTACGGAGACGTTGTGCTCTCGTACAACACTCCCTATTGACCCGCTCTTTATCCTGCGTGACATCTGTGGGTTGACTCACTCCCATTCCCACAACCTCAATTGATTTCACACCGCTATACATCAATGTCTCCGTTTGGAGTTCTTTACTAATGTCAGTGCATTTCAATACTGTCCCCGCAGTCTGGGAAGGTGCTGACATTTGTGTCTTTAATGAAGCTAATATTTATTATGTGAGGGTAAAGCAAACCAGTCCTTTGGGGTATATAAGGTCCATGACTTCTGGGTGTGGAGTTACAATAAGTAATAACTGCAAATTCTTTCATATTATATTCTATTCCAAAAATTCCCAAGTTGTAAGGAACAACAATGTACTGCTAAACGTTGTGCGTGTGTAATCATATAAGGTGGTAGCAAAATAGGACAATTGTAATGAATCTAGTTGAGTTGAGACACAGAGAAAAGAGACCGGGGTGAAAAAAAAAAAAAAAACTACGAAATTATTAAAAGGAGGCCATCTTCACAGATGTTCCGGGATGTGAGGTTGTTAAATGAATCATTACAGCAAACAAACATGTGAGACAAGAGGCAAAATGGGGGAGGGAAACAGAGTTTCCCAGTGTTTGCCGTTGTTCCTTGATATGTGGACTTGTGTTTCCGAGTCTGTTTCCTGGTGCGGGAAGATATTTGGGGCATATTTTACTCCAAAGAACACAGAGCTCTTTCTGTATGGAGAGCATGTTCCAAGCTAGTTATATAGCACGGCTGTGTTCTCCTCGCTGTTGGCACAATTCTGATGGGCTTCAACAATATGGGCTGTATTCATCACATCTGCCTCGCTGTTTCTCTTGAGTCGGCATGCTGATGGAAATAATCCAATAACCCCCCCCCTAATGTTTTATAAACTTAAGAGTAAAGAACATTTGCTGTTGCACAGCCAAAGATACTGAGCAGATGCCTTATCTCGAAAGGAGAAGCCAGCACAGGAATGCGTGGACGGCAACGTCCGAACGGCCAAGGTGGTCCACAGCGAAAGTGTGAAACTCCATGGAAAAAACTTAGGACTTAGGAAACTTAGTCAACTTAGGAATGTATCTGTCCTGAGATAAGAACTGGATATAAGCCTGCACTCTGTTGGAGTCAGTTGCATTCATGAACTAACTCAGGTTTATTCAATAAACTTAACATTTTACTGAATCCACCGAGCCAGTGTGTTTTTTATTTAACAAAATGACATACTCTAAACCTAGTCTCTAAGACGACAACCATCTGAGATCCTCTCCTCTTCAACAATGCACAGTTATAGAGAGATAATATTAATAATACGTTTATTCTGTTATTATTTGGTGCTTTGAGCAGTGACGCTCTGAGTGCGTGCTCGTTTGAGAGGGAGAGCGATTGTGAGACACAGGGAGCATTTGTGGTGTGTTTGTGTGTGTGTGTGTGTGTGTGTGTGTGTGTTTGTGTGTGCGCACACATTTGTGACAGATAGCCACGGGGCGAGGAGCTCCCGTGATGAAGACAAAGCGAGAGAGGCAGAAAGAGAGAATTGCAATGAAAGAATTTTGGAGACAGCGGGCTAAAACAAGCAAAGGTCATGCCTGAGAAACACAGTCCCAATCTAATTGAGGAGGTTTCTGCTCAACACACACTGACTATTAGGTTAAGTAGCTTTTGAGGATAATTGGAAAATGCAAATGAACAGTAATTGGACCAGCCTGGACTATTATGTCCATTGTGGCCCATCGTACGCCTCAGCTAATGAACATGTTGCAAACACTTGCATTATTCAGAGCCACTGCAAGATATGTGATAGAATATTTAGCTGCTTGGTTTATTGGTGTAGCAGGAAAATTAACTGTTAGAATTTAATATAACAACGTTATAACAAGCCAAGCTGTTTTGATATACAATGCAAATGAGTTTACATATTATCAAGCTATATATATATATAGGCCTGAGAGAGAGAGAGAGAGAGAGAGAGAGAGAGAGAGAGAGAGAGTGTGCATGTGTGTGTGAGAGAGAGAGAGAGAGAGAGAGAGAGAGAGAGAGAGAGAGAGAGAGAGAGAGAGAGAGTGTGTGTGTGTGTGTGTGTCTTCATGGAGGAGGTTCTGCACCAAGCTGATCCTGTAGTGCCCACACACTGCATATGATAATGAGGTGGCCTGGGGTACTTAATTCCATTCAGAAGACATCCATAGTTTACCCACACACATGTACTGTACCTGTGGGGTCTCATGTAGCATACAAACATAGGAGGAAGGCTTTCTACACTGCATACCATTTTCCATATTACCATTGTCAATTGAAAGTTGTTCAATACAATTGGAAATGTATTGTAACATCAATTAACTAAATTATTGTTATTAACTTGTTGTGGCGTTATGTGCACAGTTAAGCACATCAGGTTTTTTGTTATTTGAAGTGGGCATGGAATCATGTGAAAACGGATGAATATAAATTTATGTGACTGCACAAACGCTGGAAAATATATTCATACATATATTTGTAATACTCGTCTTGTTGTGCTGTTCACTCATGCAGAGTGTTGAGGATGCTTGTAGCAGGATGTATCCTGTTTCGCTGGTGATGAGTCACATTCAAAGTAAATTGTTCACAAGCACCTTCTAATATGCGGTCTAAACAGTTACCTTGAATACTGAAGTACTGAATAGAAATGGAAAGCACAAGACAAAGGTCACAGGATCAGAACACTGAAAGAGGAAATAATGGAGCAGAGTTTTCATTGGGATGTATTCATGATTGCTGCTGCTGCTGCTGCTGCTGCTAAAAAAACATCTAATTTGAAATGTAACAAATGGTTAAATGGTTGCTTGATAAGTTTGTAGTCTGCTTTGTTTCCACTTGTTACGTCATTGTCTTGGCCTTGGGGGTTATCATCCTACAACCAGCAGTCCATCAGAAAAAGGGTTTTTCTGACTACTACTAGGGCTGAACCAAAGATCATATTGCGATTGCGATATGATTCACTATTAGTGGGAATGATCATTTTTGCATCACAATTTTCATTTTCACTGAAAAAACTATCATGACTTGACATTTGTTGGGGTCTGTACCAAACATGTTTTCTTACATCTGGAGAAAAGAAATTGTAGGCCAGGGCATCGCTGCAGCACTACAGTACTTCATTTATAAAGGTGTTATAAATTTACATTTTACCCTTTTCAAAAAATTGCAGCTGCTGCAATTTGGATATTGCACTTGGCATATTGCGATTTTGATAATATTTTTGATGAATTGTTCAGCCCTAACTACAACAGTCTAGCTAGTCTTCCTGGTTCATTCCACACACTGGTGCGTGTGTACTCTGTACCTCATCAAGAAGACTTTACTACTTTACAATAAGGGTTCATTAATTAACCATTAATTAGCATTAGTTAATGCAGTAATAAGCATTAACTAACAGTTAATTAACAGTTAACTAATGGTCTAGTAATCATTTACTAATGGTGGCCATGTTTACTAATGGTGTTCATGTTAACTATGGTAATGGTGTTGATGTTAACTAAGGTATTAATTTATACATTATTTAATCGGGCTCGGGTTAACCCTAACCCACTAACCCTAACCCCTATGCTAATGCTATATAATAATGCTTATTACTCCATTAACTAATGTTAATTAATGGTTAATTAATGTACCCTTATTGTAAAGTGTTACCGAATCATTTTTCACAAGTAAAGTAAAAATCAATAATAAATATGTATTTTAATCCTTCGCTCATAAACCTCAAACCTCAAATAATTTCATGACGACATAAATAACAAGGTAAATGTGTAAACACGAATGCATGTGACAGCTAGGATTTATTGGCATAAAACACCATGTTCCCCATTGTACTGAACTGTGGGAGAACTGAACTGAACCAGCTCAGGAATAAAATAGACCAACAATACTCTCTAACCAGGTAGACAATCTGAAATGTGTTTGTTTGTTTGCTGGAGGACGTATGGAGCCTGATTCCCTGATGTTCTCCAGACATCACTCTTAATGTACTCCCAATAGTCCCCCACTAATGGTTTCGGCTGACTAAATACGTGTGTCTGCTGTGGTCTGTTGAATTACACACAGATTTAATACATTCATCTCCATACACTTTTCTGTTGATAAGGGAACAAGTGTGCCATCTCTCCATGAACAAGTACATTGTGGCGTTGTGAAACAAAATGCGGGGAAATCTATAGATTAGGTTTGTACCCGAAATGCATCGTGCAACATCACTGCAGTTCAGCAAAGATGGGCTTCTCTTCCTTACTGTTCATGAAACTGAGTTGTACACCTTGTTGAATAGAAAGTAAAAAGAAATTAAAAAGATAAAAGAAAAAAGAAATAAACAACAACATCGTAAAAGAATGGAATGTGATGATGGTGAGATAAATATAGTTCCACAAGCGTGACAGTTTGGACTTCCAGGTACACCGTACACAGTAAACTGGCAGTACATTTAGACTTCACACATCTTGGTCTTTTCTCAGCAATGCTCGAATGTATACAAAAGGCACGCTAAATTAACACGTGTGTGTGTGTGTGTGCGTGTGTGTGTGTGTGCGTGTGTGTGTGTGTGCGTGTGTGTGTGGGGAGTGAGATATAGTTTGCCATACTCATATTGTACCTTAGTATTAACATTGGCTGTGAATCTCTGTATGAGAAAATATTTTTACACATTAGGAAACACCTTTCTCTTACTTCACGTTTTTGTTTTTGTTCAACGATGCATAATTTGTACATCCACAGAAGAAGACCTCTCTTGGCAATGAATGACGTGAAGTAGGAGAAAACATATGCATGAGTAAAAAAAAAAGAGACATAGACACCATGCAAACCGGAGATCTGTAATGAGCTATCCTGGGATGAGCTCACCGTATAAAGCAATGATGGGGCTGTGATGTGGAGATTGATCAGTTAGTGAGCGCGCACCCATTCATGGCTCAGCTGTCTATCACAGCATCATCAATGTCCTCCGCAACATCTGCTCTCCTGGCTGTTTGATGCAGTCTTCTCTGCCTTCACCTGCAGCGTTGCATTCACATCCCAGCTGCCTCGCTCCTCACTCCTGATCTAGTGCCACGCCCATTCCACTCACTATCTAGTTCATTAAGTCATTATGCAGTGTTGGACAAGTTACTGACTATTTCTAATTAGTTACAGTTACTAGTTATTTCTTTCAAAAGTAATTGAGTTACATTACCAATTACTGCATATAAAAGTAATTAGTTACGAGGGAAAGTAACTTTTGCGTTACTTTTAATTGTCTGCTTCAATTCTCTTATTAATGCAGTTTTGTGCCGGAACATGACGGAACATGATCTGGGAGCTCTAGGTTTTAAACTGCCTGTGTTCCGGTACCTCTCATGGTATAAAACCAAAAATAATAACATAAAATAAAATGAAAAATTTATATTTTAATTTACAGACCAACCAGCGAAAAGGTCGCTGGGTAATTAGGCCGCCGCTGTTGCGTGCACGGCACCAGTAGGATTTCTAAGACTTTAATTACTAATTACTTTCAGAAAAGTTACATTACTTGTTACCGCCAAAAGTAGTTACTACTTACACAGGTACCAACTTCACAGGTACGATAGACCCTTTTCACAGAGGCGTCATTGTCAGAGTGTCGCTCATAACACTAATTATGGATCTGCTACTTGTATGTACTACGGGTAGCAGACTAAACTAGTGAAGATAAGTCTACCACCCATGCCCTGGTATATAGAAGGAGCAGGTCCATAATTAATGTTATGCACAACACCTGTGTTTGTCTGACGATGATGCCTCTGTGAAAGGGGTCGTTTGTCGACAAGGAGCCAATTATAATGGATGGACAAAACAAGAGGAGAGAGATCTATTGACTGGTGTGGTAAGATGTTTAATAACAGAGTGGAATCGATAATGTGAAAAGAGTCTTAAGACACAGAGGCTAATTAATAATACGACAGGTGGTTCATGTCATGGGAGAGTGTAATTAAAATCCCTGAAAATCATTCATATATATTTATTTCATGCAGTGTGTGGCCTGTTGTGTGGAAGATTGTCTCCAAATAGCGATGCAAGTGAAGGAGATTTGTGCAATGATTTATTGATTAGGTTCATGATAGGGCATTCACATGTGGATTATTACAGCAGAAAGGTGATTATGTGAATACATTTTTACAGGTGCTAGGTAGCAAGCCATATCAGAAGATGTGCTTCTAATGAGAGAGAGGTGAATAATTCGTGACCATAGTGAGAAGATGATCAAATACAAACAATACACTGCTTTAACTTGTATGTAGACAGATTATTACACAAATAATAGTGCCAACTACGTTTTTTTGTATCATGCAATGCGTTTATCGTAGCCTATTTTTAAGTTATTTAGTTTTTGTTAGCAAATGATCTGCAAACTTAAACCTGCGTTCATTTTTTGAAATGTGCATTCTTGTATTGGACCTCGCCAGAAAGAAGCACCTGTTTCAAAGTGTTTTCAAGATCTGGTTTCCGGTGTAGCTGGAAGGGATGTCTGAAGCACCAGGTCATTGGAGGTGCGACAGAATCTTTCAAATGTTTCGGTAAACACCATGACAACCCTCTGGTGATATTATCTAGAGCGAATATTGGGCTCTAAAATTGTGTTTTCCACAGCAATAAAGTGTTGCAAAATAAATTTGTTTGCTTTGACGGCAGCAACTGAAGTGGCATAAACGAGTTGCTTCCATTCCTCTCTTCTTAAACTTGTGTTATTCTCTTCCCTATACCTTTTACTTTCAAAGTGTTGGAAGACAAGGAGGAGCCGTGCCGATGTATAGACAAACTTACCTTCTCTCAGGTCTTGGGACATCAAATGGTGATTCTGTTTGAAATACTACCTTCTAAAAGTTAGGCCCCCGGGGCATAAATGCCCCCTCACTATACGGCAAACACAGAGCTCCACTGGCAAGACCGGCCTCAATGGGCCCCCTGCCTGTCTCGGTCCCTATTGAATTATTTAGGATTTGTACTTAACATTCATAGACGGGACTGGGGGGTAATAGAGGAAGAGAATAACTCCAGTCTCGCCTCGTCATGCTAGCCTGTTAGCTCTGCAGTCTTCTCCCTCTCTTTCTACACCATATCTCGTCCCCCCCAGTCTCTCCTATCCTTAATACTCCCAATACCTGATCCCAGGACATAATCACATCACATAAATATCCCTCAATTACTCAAACTTTGCTGTGCGTGCTGTGCTGGCGATCATTTGTGACGAGAATAACGGAAGACCATTAAACATGCAGCCTGTTGTGTAAGATTTCCTCATCAGGTGTTGAATCTTACATCTATCTAAGAAAAAAAAGAAGTTCTACAGCACATTGTGTTTGTACATTTAACAGCACTAATACGTTCACCATCATTTAAATGCCAGAAGACTCATCATCAATGAAATGGTCAACTTAACTCCATTAGTCCTCAATCTACATAGAAGTGAAAATGTAGATATTGCGGGTAGATGTGTTGTATGTAAGCTCGGATCCAGCAGTCCATCTATGTTATAGCGTAACTTCTGGGGGGAGACGGCACAGAGCCTGGGCCGGAAACCAGAAACTGCAAGGGGCGGAGTTAAGCCTTGCTTCCTGTTTCGTTATGGAGATAGTCAAAGAAAACTCATTCCCATGAGTGGATGAAGCTTTCAGAAGGAGTTTTTAATAAGTGTATTCCTACAGTGGCTACGTTTTTTTACTAAGAGTTTGTATTTGCCAATTACTTGTTTACAGATTCCCCCCTCCAGCAACACGATTGGTCCAAACAAATATGAAGCGAAAGATTTGAGCTTGTGAGAGATTTGAGCTCATTGTTAACCAAAAAGTGAAAAGAGGGTTCAATGTTTAATGTATGCCGTACTTTGAAATATCAGATTCACTATATTTGCTATACAGCTTGTGTGCTGAATTTGGTCATAACCCCTTTAAGCACATGATTATATGCTCTGCTTTGTGGAGCTCAGCATTGCAAGTATGCTTTTCACACTATGAATTTGTCCTGCTGATTGCAGTAGCCGAGCAGAAACAGTAATAGTTTTCTGATAAATGCGTGTAATTAAATGTTGTAATACAAGAAAGAATTGATCTGTGCTCCGCTCCTCGTATTTATGCATGTTTTAAATGGGAAATCCTTCCCATGTTGTATGAATGTTTTTCTGAATCAGCCCTATTGATCAACAAGGGACAAGAAAAGGGCAATAGTTTGATGTTTTATTTGCATTCCATAAACAAATGCATTATTGTGGTTTGTATGATGTTTACAATGTATCTGCGTTCATACCTTAACAAAATCCATAATATCTATCTGTTAAACAAATCCATTTTTTTCCTCTTGTTACATGAAGCACTGAATCAAAGCAGGCGAGTCATGGCAGAAATGGTTGATTGCTATTTTGTATCCGGGGGGAGAAACCTTGCTGATCTTCCTAGTGGATGTTTTTTATTTGACTGTGATTGCTACAAAACCACTAGCTGTCAGTTCTGCGCAGCTGTCAAAGTATGCGGCGCGGTTTCTTCAAACATAATGAATATTCAACATCCAGCCTGTACACTTAAAACTGCATGTCAAGACATAAAATATTTACTTGATAGAGCAACCAAATATACATTTCCCAGCATCATCTCTCAAAAAACAGGTTGCTGCAGTTCTGTGTTCAACGTGTCTTATTTATAAATACAAATGTTACAAATGTTAACCAAAAAACAGCCATTATTTCGTCTATTTTTACTGCTATGTTGGCCCATGTGATTAGTGTTTGGTTACTCTCATATATGATAAGACGCTAATAGAAAATAAACCTACTGCCAAGGAACCGTTGTTAATTGTCATGTATTGAAAGTAGCAGGAGATACTGTGAGTCTTGCAGTAATTGGACTGCAAATGGCTCAACACCGAGTCTGCTAAATAAAACAAAGACAGAGATTAAGGTCAGCAGTCTGGAATTTGTTCTAGAAATTGTTTAAATAAGAACTTAATTCTGGCAGAATTAGTTTGGACATTTCCGTTTGATTAGATTAATTAGATTAGATGGGTACTTTATTCATCTCCAGATTGGAAATTGGGTTGTAGTAGCAGCAGGCAATAAAACAAAATATCAATCTAAAATACAATATAAAAGTATGAATGAAGTATATCAAGCAAAAATGACTGAGTATTTGTATTTTCAGTATTATATCTATTGGTGGTATTTGGTTTCAAATCAAACTGAGGCACTGTGTGTGATCACTGCAACCGGAACATCTCAGATGGACACATTTTCACTCCGGTATGTAGTTAACTGTTACTGGATTGTATTGCAGCTGGTTTTGCAGCACCTGGAGTCTGTCTGGCGCCAATACGAAAAAGTAATGTTGAGTAGGATTAAGGCTGACGTTGGATTAGACAGAGGCATAGACACTAATGTAATCTGGGATCCAGCAGTCCTACTATGTTGTAGCAGAACTTCTGGGGGGAGGCGGCACAGAGCCTGGGCCGGAAACCAACAACTGAAAGGGGCGGAGTCACGCCTTGTTTGCTGTTTTGTTAGAAACAAGAAACCTGATTCGCGTGAGTGAATGAAGCTTTCAGAAGGGGGTGTTGATGAGTGTATTCATACAGTGGCCAGGCTGACGCGGTGTTGATTTGAAACCTTCACAGATACTTTTATACAGTTTACTACTGCTGGCCGAGTTTGTGTTCGCCACTTACGCGCTTACAGATCCCCGCCTCCAGCAACGTGATTGGTCGAAACAAATATGAAGCGTAAGAAAGTGAAACACCCCGTTCGCCCGGATTTGAGCTTGCCTGCCATCAGACTAGATATTAATCTAAAGTCTGATTTGTGAGACCAACACTACTGTAATACCATATAACACAGTTAACACAACCAACAAAATAATATGTACTGTATACAAGATAAGAAAATATATCTTAATTACTACTTACTTACTTAAGTGTATGTTGATACAATATATGTTCAATATAGTTCAGCTTTACCTTGACACACACACACAAACGCACGTGCACACACACACACACACACACGCCACACACACAAACACCTTTCCAATGTGTCCAATACATTTCTGCCAGCCCCTTTTCTCTCTCCATTTCTCAGTCACTCTACGAGCCACTTGTCAGTGCTGTATCCCGTTCCACAGGTGTCTTTCAAACGTGTAATTCCTTTCCTCTTCTTTCATATGGTCCCTGGGCTCCAGCATGGATTCAGCCAACCCTGTCTGCAGAAGTGAACTCCCAAAGGGAAGGCTTTTGAAGTGTGTATCTCTCTCTCTCTCCCTCTCTCCTTGCCTGTCTCTCTCTCTCTCTCCATCTCCACAAGGCAAATGTTGCTGTACACACTGGCTGGAAATGTAAGCAGTGTCCACTAGCTAGGAATTAACTGCCACACAGCCAACGAGCCAAGAAAAAAAAGAAAAGGCTATCTTGTCAAGATAGGAAAGAAGGGAGGATATTTTCAGTCAGATGGGGTAGTAAAGGTAAAGGTGTGCACAGTCTGAGGAAATTCAAAACAATATCCACACTAATACACACATGCACACACGCGCACACACACACACACACACACACACACACACACACACACACACATGGCATTGGCCTAATCAAACTCTATTTTAGCCGAAAATAATTTTTATCACATGGTACCAATTTGCAAGTTGTTATTAAATTATTATATAATCTGGATGTAGTTTTACTGAAGTGTTTGGTAAAAATGAAGGAAAAAAACACAAAAAGCATATAACACAATACAGAAATCCATCAAATGGTATAGTACTGGTATATACTATTTATCTTTTAGGCATAATGTTCCCTGAAAATGTGACTTCACGTCACTGCGGGGATCAACTGACAAAATATTGCATCTATCTTAGCAGCAATCACACTACAATCTAGTGTGGACGTCTCGTGCACGACCCCAGGAGGTGTGACATTTGACAATAAAAGCGTCCAAAACCCCAGTGGGAAATCCAAGAGTTCTAAAATGGCAATTGCTGCTGGATGAGCAGGCATAATATATTACAAAATAAACAATAAACAAAATGAACGACGATCAAAGTAATAACGCACGGGCATAAATCTGTGTGATGATAACCTATGGCCAAAACAGAGTCTCTGGGTTTGGTGTGTGACCAGTTTAAACTTGTTTCCTATGGATTAGTGAAATCCCTATAGCCCCTCACATCTCCACCTCCAGTCACGCGCTATGCATTCTCCCCACTGCTCTGATTGCACTTTATGGCTTCTGCTTTCAATTTCCACCGCTGTGTGTCTTTAGTACACAACCAATTCGGGATGCAACCCCCCTCCAACACACACACACACACACACTCTCACACTCTCCTTTTAAGATTACCCTTCGCTGCTCTTGGTGAAATCGCGCCTCCCTTCCAACGTCAGCATACATATGTAAAAGGATAAATGCAAATGTGTTCTTTGACCTACATTTAGTTCTGTCCCCCTCCAGCATTTGGACTATTTAAATCTTCCCTGTTTGGATATTTACATCAATTACACAATTATTTATTATGCAAAGACGAGGGGCGTCTGCGTGTGAAATCCGGGCATATCAATGTGTATCGGTGTCGTGTTGAATCAAACAACGTGCCACACAGGGAGGATGAACGCGAAGCCCCTTTCCCACTGGACAAAATACCCACTAACATCTGGCTTTTGTCTTTAGTGGGAAAGGTTACAATCGGCATTCATTCCCGGGACGAGTGACTCTGCAGTAGTCCTGGGTATTTATCGGCTCCGGCTCTGATCGGCAGTGATGGGAACGTGACACCCGGGTGGACATGCTGATTTTCGCCCCCTTTTTCCGGAGCGATGAAGCTCTGGACATCGGCGCATAAATAGACGATTGCAACGACGATTTTGTTCTTCTAACCGAGTTTGAACCGAATAAGAAGTAATCACCGTAACGTTTTCACTGACCTCCGTGCTGCTCTCTGTTTACTAACCCTGTTTTCCGTTGTGTTTGTGACGTCAAACGATAAACCCACCAGAAAAACAACAGAAAGGCATACTTGTCTACTGGCAATGGGAAAGGAGTCAATCGCCTATTTGTAGTGGGTTTTCCCACGTTTAAAAACCCACATATATCCACTAATTTTGCTGGGAAAAGGGCATTGAGAAACAGGATGGGGAGTAGGGAGCTGGTGAGCAGAAGATGATCTTATCCACCTTGATGGACACCATTGCTAAAGCGGTGCACATGATTCCCAATGATACCCATTGTGGATTTTCAGATTTGTATGCATGCAGTATAGGCCTATAGATATTGCAATTGTCACAATTTAAGCCATCATTACTTAAATAAATACATATATAGAAGATGCGTTCATGTGTCATGCGGTCATGCATCACAATACAGCAATGATTCAACTGCATTTATAGTATTTGCATTTATTTATTATTAACAATAATTAATAGCATTAGTGTTCAGTCAGATCCTTACACCTGTACTGCACACGTTGCGTTCCAAGGTGGAGACCGGTGTTTTTCCTCTCCTCACCTCTCCTTCACTCATCCCTCTCGGTCCCAGGACACCGGTCGGTCCCTGTGCAGCGGCTCATCACTGGGCTCTGCTGACGCCGTGAAGGCTACTGGCTGTTTTAATGTTCATTACCAGCCGTAAAGTGCTTTGCTGTAACAGGAGAACAATAGACTGACTATGCACCGCCAATAACACTCTTCTTTTTTACATAAGAATAAAGGAACGAAGCCACCACTTCCCTGTGGGAAGCTAGGATTCTGAGTGCTCTTGTTAAATTAATAGAATCTGTTCAAAGGGAAGCCATATTTTATTTTTTTAATATATAGTGTCACAAAATAGCAACATTGCTGATCTTGTGTGGCATTGTGAAAATAAGCCTGCTTTTAACAGTTTTTTCAACTCAAAACAAATTTGAATGAACACATACAATGGAAATAAGACTATGTGCAATTTCATATTTCATTGTGCAGCTCCACACCAAATATCACTATTCCTGCTGCATGCCATTTAGGTCTAATCATACTTGTATACAAATATGCTATATATAAATAATGTGCTGCCAATTATTGATTGTAAAGTTGGGACGGAATTGCTCATGCATAGTTCAAGATTTATCATGGACAATCGTTTCAATACAAATATTTGTTCAGAGCCATGCATCAATAATCAAGCAGGTATTTGGACTCTAAACAGAATCTGTGACAGATGAGCAAACAGGTACAGCGTTTAGCTTCCACCTCCAAGTAGTTCAACGGCACAGGGGATCAAAGATCGGAAACGGGGGCCATGTTTTCATTTGATCATTAAAGTCTAGCAAAACTCCAAAAGCCAATCGGAAGGATAGCAGTACAAGCTCTGAAACATAGGTTATTGTTGTAATTAAAAAACCAAACAAACACATTATATAACCTGTGTTTGGTTCTGTCCCAGTGCTTCTATATTAGTGTTTCCTTACTGATTCATTCTATGGATGTCTTCATTTACTTAGCCAACCAAGGCCAAGGCCAACCAAAAGTGGCCATGTTGGATCTAGTGACAGTCTTGACTGAGGCAGGTGTAGCAATTTCCAGCCACTATGCCAATGGCAATTTGGAGTCCCTTTGAGCCGGACACCTGGTGGAGATTAAGACATGGCCGCCATTGCTGACGAAAGCAAACCATATCAGAACTGTAGCCGGCCGCATTCTGTTAATATAGCTTCTTAAATGTGTATGCTTAGTCAGTGACTATAAAGCGAAACTGATTCATAAAGTGCATCAAATTCCCTTGATCACATTGTAACTGTGTATTTTAACGGAAGAACTCGAGATTCCCGCGTAACTGGGTGCCTAACTACTCAATAGTACATAACTCAAGGGCGAAATTATAGGTTGTTTGGTCTGGAAACGTAAAGGTATGTTGTTTGCCTTAAAACATAACACAGAGGGACCTGGGAATTAGGTTGTTTTGCTGGTTCTTCTGAATGAGCCGGTCAGTTGTCCACTCACCACGCTGGGGGGGGGGGGGGGGGGGGGGTTTGGGGGGGGGGGGGGGGGGTGTGTGTTTTTTGGGGGGGGGGGGGGGGGGGGGGGGGGGGGGGGGGGGGAAAAAAGGGTGGGGGGGGGGGGGGGGGGGGGGGGGGGGGGGGGGGCCAACAA
>OOFB01007400.1:0-15673 GCA_900323305.1 Trachyrincus murrayi | reverse complement strand
CACGCGCGCGGCTGCGCACATGCCACACGTACACACACACACACTGTACACAAGCATGCACACACACACACACACACACACACACACACACACACCTATCTTGCGACGCTTCGCCTCCCGTTGCTCGACCTGCTGACAGGCGCCGTTGGAAACATGAACACTGAAACAGAAACAATGAAGAAGACACAATAGATAAGATCTGAAGACACAATAGATAATATCTGGAGACACACAATAGATATGATCGACAGCAGGACAGCTAGCTGCACTAAACTGTGCAGGGCTAGCCAACGCAAGCTAGTATGCTGATAATTTGCTATTGGGATTGCCAGCCAATATTTATCCGATACTATTTAGCTGATTCAGCGGAAATACGACGCAGCGACACAACCGACCTTTGATAGTTGCGTTTAGCCGGTCTGGCGTGGCTCTCTGGTCGGTGTGTGCCCGTGGTCACGCCACTCCGCCCGGGTACCTGCGCACTAGTGTCAGGCCACTCGGCAGGATTATTTGGGTGCGTAGCGGGTTCAAAAAGAGACGATATTCCATCGACTATCCATCCATACATCCCAGAAAGATGGGAGAAAACAGAAGCTCGGTCCTCTATACGGGCCAGGTCTATTTCACGAGTGTCAGAACCAAAACAATCTGCGACGCCACGTTAGCTTAGCCCCCGATGTGTGGACACCGAGAGGACGTGCGTCACGAATGAGGGTACCAAAAGTCAACAAGAGGGAAGAAAAAAAAGTGGGCGGAAACTCCATTCTGAACCAATAGAAACCAGCGAACCTTTCGTGGAAAGAAGAGGCCCTCTGTCATTGGCAGATGCGCTGGTTGTTGGCGCGCGTGTAGAATAAGAACAGCCAATCACGGGTCGGATAACAGGATACCACAGCTTAGTTGAACAACACTACGCCTCATTCGTGATCACACAACAGAAGGAAATGATGAATATTTTCTAGTACGAGGTTATGGACTGCAGTTAAAGTATTTCCGAAGGCTCTGAAGCAGAGCCTGTGATATCAAATAATCATATTTATTTTATTTTAAACAAATTATTCAACCGTGCTCTTTCTGAAAAATGGCAATTAAAATATTTATTGTTTTTCCATGTAGAAAATTGGCTACAAAACATAAAACAAGTGTTCACCTTAGTGCATTTACACAATTACTAGTGGTATTGATCTTGTTACTCAAGTGCAGCCACACTACATTTAGAATACATTTATACACATGTATTGAAAACATTACAACCAAGAAACATTTATATACAGAACACCAACCAATATAAAAAGGTAGAAAAACAACAAGCAACACCACTTAAAAACTGTTAAACACATTATGAATTGCATTAACATTTTTAAGGTATAGAAAAAGCCCATAAGAAAATGCATTAAAAAAACAACGTCAATTTTATCCAGTCATTGTGTCTACTGTAATTGATATATTAAAATACTCTAAAACATTAAAAATCATCTTATTTGTGGACATGGAAAACATCCTCCAACATCTGAGGACACATTCATTTGTTCAGTCTTCCGACTTCTTGGTTTGGGGATGAAGGGCTGAGGAACCTGGATTGGAAAACAAAGTGTTTGTTTAAAAAGGTTTTAAAAACGCACATGTGCAAAGATCCATGCAACACAGGTGTATTCAAGCCACAAAGCCAATGCTTTGCTCATCCGGTAACATTCATACATTTAAAAAAAATCGGGTAGGCGTCGGTGATCCATGTTGAATTGATATGCAAGGGACCAAGTCGGCACCGGCATAACGTGTTTATGCTGTTGCAATGGATCCATCCATGACTTCCTATTAGGACAATATTTCATCCACCAAATGACAAACTCTCTGCTTTGCCAAAAACCTCTTTCCAAGGTGCACGTCGGCTACAACCACTTGATCATCCCAAAAGGTAACGCAATGCACCGGTGAACCTCAAACCGTTGTATACCATTCAGTTCCCCAGGAGAAATGGTGAAAGAAAATGGTGATCACTACTTTTTTAGTAAAGACAATGAAACCCTCGCTGTGAAATAGTGCTCCAGCATGACAAAACGGCCAACCTCCTTCAGTGTGCTTGAAATCTACTACTGTTTGTAGCCTTCCTCAGAGAGTCGTTGGGTGGGGTGAACAGGTTACACCCACACTCACCTGGGCCGTATAGGTAGAGGGGCGACAGGCAGCTGAGGTACAGCCAAGTCCTATTCTCCTGCAGCCAGCGCTGCCGATAACCAATCATATCGCGGGAACAGGCTGGCTGTGCCCGCCTTCTAATTTCCTCTGTTGGAGGCGGGGCTAAGTGTGCCTTGTTTACTGGGTTGGGAGATGATAGAGCACAGAGGTGACATGGTGCGGGAGCCCGGAGAAGAATAAAAAATAAAAAAATGGTCCCGTTATGAATGTATAGCCTTAGTATTAACTATTTTTGGAACCAGCAGAAGCCCAATAATGATACACCACATCCTACAAATCAAAACTAGAAGCCATTTTGCAAGTTGGGACACTTGAAATCGTTATACTATACCTTTAACGTTGTATAGATAGGGCTCTACAGCCCTAGACAACATATATTGTACATTTTTGGTATTGATGATAAACTGCCAAATGTGTCGAAGAGTTCTTCTGTACCCATCTATGCATCTATCTTACCAGGCTTGGAGCCCACCAGCCGGCGCTGGACCTTCTCCAGATGGTGGATGTACTCCGTTAGGGAGCGCTCTGGGTCCTGGGATGTCCCAGAATGCACGGAGGCCACAGTGGAGCCAGAGTAGGCCCTAGTGAACAAACAGACCACACAGTCAGAGCACTGGAACACGCTGAAGTTCTGTGCAACTATTTGGGATTTTTCAACTTCATTCAATGAAAATGTGTTTTTTTTCAATTTGGTACGCTAACATGTGTACCAAATGAAAAAAAAAAAACATCCAAAGTAAAGTAAAGTCATTTATTGAACGCAGGGCGCACGTTTAAACACAGTACAGTGACAGTACCACAAGACATAACCATATACAATAAGACACTACAACGTAAGTAGCCCAACATTACTTGGTATGTTAGAAACCAGAGAAAATGGAGGAGGGCAGGCAAACGTCACACAGAAACGCCCCAAATGACTGGCGCCACCTACTCGGTACCAACTACTGTACCAACCGATAGAGTACTCCCCGGAAAACAATCCAACCTGTTGTGCAGTCTGAACGGGGACTTGACCGGCGGGACCAGGGTAGACACAGAGTCTCGGTAGAGGGGATTGCCGTCTCGAGTTGGAGGTGAAGACTCAGAATTGGACCTCTGCTGCTGCTGCTGCTGCTTCAGAACCTCCACTCGAGAACCTGCTGGTGTAAAAAGGTCAAAGGTCAGAAAGCCACACAAACAACACAAAGTAGACCAACGTGCCCAAGCAGCCCATCGTCTGACCTGACGCATGTCCGTTCACACCTCCAGACAGTGACATGCGCCTGATGGCTCGCTGCCATTTCTTGGTCAGGAATTTCATTCTGTAAAATGAAGTGTGGAGAAAATGTATTAATGTTGGCACGCACACTGAGCAGTCTAGACCTCAAACCATGAATAGGTCAATAATGTATAGTTTCAACAATGTAGCACATACTGTCACAATGCCTACCTCACCCGTCTAAAATATTTTATATTTTTGCATCTACATTTTTAATTCGTATTTAAACCTGCACTATGTACGTTGGGGGGGGGGGGGGGGGGTAGTGGAGGTAATTTACTCCGTTGATAATCATCAACGGAGTAAATACCTGCAGTAGAAAAGTTATAGTGTAGGCTTTAAAAAAATCTTTAAAAAAAAATCTTTTACTTTCTACCGTGACACCCTCAGTTCCTGTCTGGGATTAAAACAGTAGATCTTCATGTTATGATGCCGTAGTTCACCTCGAGACCGCGATGATGGCGCACACAGCAGCCCGGAAGCGCGTGAGGGGCCTGCGCTGCGATTGGACGGTGGGCGAGGGGCGGGCCCCCATGTGGGCGATGAGACACAGCGTGGCCTGCTCACACTCCTGGAAGCCGCCCAGCAGCAGCACCAGGTAGCGCTTCTGGTACACCAGAGACTTCCGGAAGCTCTCCGCGCGGAGGTACCGCTCGTAGAGACGCTGCACCTGAGGGAGGGAGGGAGGGAGGGAGGGAGGGAGGGAGGGGAGGAAGAAGAGGAGTGGCATTGTCTTCAGTTCATGACCTCATGAAATCACACCTCACACGTTGGAGATCATTCGTTAATTTAGAAACTCGGAACACACAATATTACAGTCTGGCTGGGCATGACTTCACGAGGACCAGCTTGGATAAGAAACGGTCTGTAACGTCTTTAAGATAAGACCGCACATTTGAGACCGACGCATTTCTTCCACTTCATTCGTACTGCGGACAAAGGGCAAGCGCCCTCGGGTTTTCAATCCATGGTTCTGATCGTTCTCCAGATCCCCCGTCTCACCTTGCCATGGCTGGCCGCGTCGCCGCCGACGGGTCTGTTCTCCGTCTCCGCGGTGACCTTGGCGAGGTCGTTCTCGGCACGCCGCAGCCGTCGCTCCAGGCAGGCGAGCGCGTGCTTGAGGGTGACCCTCTCCTGGCTCAGGGACGCCACGCGCTCCGTCAACTCAGAGTTCTCACCCAGCAACGTCTCCACCAGCCCAGAGGACAAGCCAGGCTGAGAAACCATTTAAAATCAAATGCATTTAAATTAAATGACATTAACAATTCTTAACCACAGCAATTTTACTTTCAATAAAAATGTGAAAAATAATTATCAACACACATTTTGTAAATAACAATTTATACAAATTGAATGAATAAAAAAAATTAATTAATGATATGTAATACATATGAAATGAATAATACATTTACAGTTTTAATACAGTTTTACAAGTCCAAGAGAAGAGTGATTAAATAAAAGAGATCTAAATCCACCAATCAAACTTTATTTTTTATGTCTAATAACTGGTTATTCCCTCGGTTGTTAAAAACACTTCCTGTACCTGATGGTCATGTGATGTGTAGTCGGTCTGGGCGCTACGGTTCGCAGTAGTCGGGCGGGATCTGGCGTGGTGAGCAGGCTGTGCGGGGGCGGAGCCGGCCAGCCTCTGAGCGGCCATCTCTCTCTTCTCTCTCTCCAGCTCAGACAGAGTCCGCTGCAGCTCCTGCACGCGCTGCTGGTCCTGCTTCCTCAATAACTCCAGCTCACACTGAGAGAGGGGGGGGGGGGGGAGAAAAAAGAGAGAGCGCGAGAGAGAGAGAGAGAGAGACGTTAGGCGCCTGTGATTTAGATTACAGCTCTATTATAAATATTAAAGCTAGGATATAGGAGCCCTTTACGTCAACGGGTGATGTTTGTCATCTCACCAATTTGTTGTTTGTTCTGTCCTGCCGCCTCTCTCTCTCCACCTGCACCTGACGGTCCTTCCTCCTCTCCCTCTCCCTCTGCTCCTCCCCCTCTCGCTCCTTGTCCATGGCCACCCGGAACCGCTCCTTCAGCTCGGCCAGCTCCGCTCCTTGGCGTTCGCATCGCTCCCTCTCCGTCGCCAGCGCGTGGCTCGCCTCACGTTTCTGCTCCTTGAGCGTTTCCGCTGCAACTCGAAGACGGGCGGCGGCCTCCTCCTCCCTCTGAAACTCGTCGCGCCTTCTTTGCTCCTCCTCCACCTCGCCTCTCCTCTTGACCTGCAGAAGTTCCGCCCTCAGCCGGTCGGCGACAGACGCCAGCTCCTCCGCCTGCCCGCGCTCCCGCTCCAGCTGGGCGCGCATGTCCGAGATCAACTTCCTGTCGCGCTCCACGTCGGCTTCCTGTCGGCGGCCGAACTCGTCCAGTTTCCTGGCGCATCGCTCCCTCTCCTCCTCCAGCTTCCTGTGGGCGTCGTCCGAGCGAGACTCCGCCTCCGCCAGCAGGCGCTCCAGCCGGCCCCTCTCCTGCAGGTGGAGGTCCTGTTGCTGGGCAAATCGCTGCCGCTCCTCCTGGAGGTCCCTGTGGGCGTCGCCCAGCCTCTTCTCCAGCAGCCCGCTGCGGGACTGCTCTATCTGCAGCTCCCGCCTCAGGTTGCTGCACGCCACACTCTCCTGTTCCAACTGACCCCTGAGGGCCACGACCTCCGACCCCTGCTGCTCAAGAGATCCCTGCATGACCTGTTGTAAAGCCACACAGGACGGGTGGTGGTTAATATAGCGTGTTGCCACCAAAGCTAAAATGGGGGGATGGTGAGCGTGTGTGCGTGTTGCAGTAATGTGTACACCGTACCTCCCTGTGGTCCTCCTCCTCCCGCTCCCTTCGGAGTGTGAGGGCCCTCTCCTGCTCTAGTAAGGTCTGGAGCTCCTGGACACGGCTCTGCTGGGTCCGCAGGGCCTCCTCGCCCTCTTGCACGGCCAGCCTGGAAGGAGTACAAGACCGCATCAGTTAGCCATTTGGCCCCCCAGAGGTTTAGTGTTGTCAAATAGGGCAGGACGGAGGGACGGGGACAGAAAGAGACAAAGTTATGACATGAGACAAATGTCTCACAAACAAAAATGAAAACAAAAATCTATAGTTATATCATTGTTTCATAACCACTATGGCTACTAAAAGCATGTTTGAGTCTTGCTCAGGGAAACCTCGACACTTGGCCAGAAGGAGCCCAGGATCGAACCAACAACCAACCAACCAACCAACCAATCCCCCAGTAGATGAGGCCCTCACTGTGTTAGATTTGAGTGCACGTTGTGTGTGTGTGTGTGTGTGTGTGTGTGTGTGTGTGAGAACTGCCTGGGTACCTGAGTGACTGGACGCCGTTCCTATGCTCCTGCTGGATGGTTTGGGAAGCGCTCAGCTGGCTCTGGGTCTCCTCCAACTCCACCCTCAGCTGGCTCTGGGTCTCCTCCAACTCCACCCTCAGCTGGCTCTGGGTCTCCTCCAACTCCGCCCTTAGCTGTGCTTCCACCCGTCCGTCGCTCTCTGTCGTCGTCTCTCGCTGACGATCACCGAGGTCAGACTGAAAAAGACAGCGTGATAAGCAAACTGTTCAGATAAATCACACTTTAAATTCATGCTATAATTTGTCCCTGAATTATGTCGATTTTTGGCAATAAATTGCTCTGTGTGGGGAAAAACCCACAGAACGATTGATTTAGCGAGAAAAATGAATCCCTGCTGATGGAGCCACGGATTAATTGAAGCTTTATTTAAAAAAAGTGATGAACGCTAAACCCACTTGTGTGTCTCTCTGTGCCATTCGACAGAGCAGCTCTCTGAGCGCAACCACAGTCTCCTGTAGCGCCCTCTTCTCCTGCTGCCACCCCATAGGCGGGGAAGATGGAAACCTGTCAGGCTGGTCCAATGGGCTTCCCCGGTCATGTGATTGACAGGGCGTCTGATCCAATGACAGGACTTTTGAGTCCGGGACGTGGTGCTGGGATGACGAAGTGGCACGACGCTGGGACAGGGTAAGAATTCGGCAGCTCTCCTGATGGACCCTCTTCAGCAGTTCCTACGTGATAGTAATAATAATAATAATAAAAAAAGAGGAATATTAGTAGACACAGGATCGCTGGTTACTCTTTTTGTGTGGTAACAGAGTAATGCTTCAACCTCAACAAAGTTGTGGGTGATATGGAAAAATCATAAGGAATTTTACACAATATCAACATGCGTGTGAAATCAAAATCCCATTCTTAACTCAGGGTTACGTATAAAGTATAGGGTAGTTGAACGTATAGCACAAGCCTCATTGTCTTCCAGGGGCATATCTTCTCATCCTTCAGAAGATATCCTGCCAGGGTGTTCGACTCGGAGCCAAAAAGTTTCCGGACTCGATTCAACCAAGTGTCAGCAGCCTGACCTGTAGGCAATCCTTGAGTAGGATGCCCAGAAGAACCCCCCCCCCCCACCCCTTAACTGCTCCTTAACGACCTGCATCTGTATCCACTTGAATTACTGTTGCGCACTATACTTTTGTTTAGTAAAGGATGTTGGTAGTTGTAGCAAGTCAAGATCCCAAGTCAAAGACTATGTCATGTGGGA
The DNA here is from genome assembly GCA_900323305.1 of Trachyrincus murrayi. NCBI lineage: Eukaryota > Metazoa > Chordata > Actinopteri > Gadiformes > Macrouridae > Trachyrincus > Trachyrincus murrayi. The sequence goes on along the minus strand of OOFB01007400.1, from coordinate 7,668 downwards.
GTGCCAGAGCCTTACCTGCAGCTCGGGAGAGAGCAGGTCATCGCTGTAGCTCATACTGCCGGCCGCGCTGTCCGTGTTGGCGGCGGGGTTCATGCCCCGACAGCGCAGGTACTCCACGAACTGAGCGTCCAGGCGCTCCGTCTGCTCCAGCTCGGCCCGCAGACGCACGCCCAGCTCCGAACTCACGTCTGGAGGGGGGGAAGGAGAAAAAGGGGGGGGGGGGGGGAGAATGGGGAGCGGGAGAGAGGATAAAGAGAGACGTTGATGAGACTAGGGATGTTAATGATTAACTGTTTAACCGCTAACCGACAATATGATTTTTGACTGATTAACACCATCAGTGAAACGGTTAAAAAAGAATAATTCTTGCTGCCGTTGCACATGTAAAAATAAAGGGCTGGCCCCAAACAGTCGAATAATCAAAGAATCCGTCATTAGTTTTGTATTGGAACATTATAGCATTACTCTAAAACTTTCGGTTGTAGAGTTTAGTACGCCGTCATAATTTGTTCACGTTACAAGTAGCAGCTTCTGCGTTTTTTCCTCCCAACCGAGATTATGACGGCTATCGACCGTTAACGAGTGTCTGTTATCGATCAGAAAATAAGTCTGAATTAGCATCCCTAGATGAGACACATTTCTTGCAGCTTTTCAACAGGATGATCACAACATGATTCAAATTAATGTATTTGGTATAATATACCAAACTCTGCAATTTAAACCGAAGCCCTGCCCATTGCCCTACAAACATCACACAAACAAACCAACACGTTGACACTCACTGCTGCCGTATCCATCGCTGGCCCATTCTGGAGCTGACAGGGAGGAAGTGGAGCCCACTGGAGAGGGTGGGGCCGTACGGTCAAGGGTATCGTTCTAAGAAACAAGATACATATATACACAATACATTTGTACCAGTCCAAAAGCACTAATTTATCCAACTCAAGTCATTGAGAACGTAACGTCATCCTAGACGGCATACTTTGTCAACATCCAGCGAGCAGGCCATTGAGAAGTTGTCCGAGGCCGAGAAGGAGCCCGGGGAGCGGGTACTGTGGCAGACCGACTCCGGTGTGATGGTCCTGGAGCGCAGCTGCTCCATCGTCCTGGCCCTGGGTGAGGCCTTGCCCTGGGGCAGATCCAGCCCTGCCGTGCTGTTGAGAGCGCTCAGCTCAGACAGACGGGAGCCCTGAAAGACAGAAGCGTGGAAGGGTTCCCGGCTCTGGTCCTTGGAACATTCCAGTCTCCTCAGCACCTCCGGGGAGCTCAGAGAGCCCTCGTCCCGGGACACAGACAAGTGATCTTCAAAGCCTCCGTGTGAAAGATCTTGAAGACACAAGGAAGACAACATATTCATATTCACATGGAATTACAGACCTACATATGTATTAAACAATAAGGCTCAGTATACATGAGGAGGCAGGTCAGTGTTGTCCTTAAGGTGTTCCACTCCCGCCGAAAGGTACGGGATTCAAATTCCCCCCCCCCATAGGCATCTCTGGGGCGAGATGTCAAACCCCGACCTGCATCTCTACTCACCTCAAATCACGACAAAAATCATCCAATTGGCTAAACAAGTGAATTGTAAATAGTACACATGCATGAAGGTGCAGCGACCTTTATGTGGGGAGCCCTGCTTGTGAGGGTCCAAGTCCTGCTGGGGGCAGCGTTGTCGCAGGTGATGCAGCTCCCTCTGCTGATAGGCCAGTTCCTCTTCCTGCACGGCCAGGTCTTCCTGCAGGCCCCGCAGCTCCGCCTTCAGACGATGGTTGTACGTCTCGAGGTCGGCAAGAGCCCGGTCTTTGGTCTGAAACAAACACAGGAGGCGAAGGAACAGAGTTAGACACAACTGGCAAAACTAATCCTCATCTTCAGGTTGAGAATTCAAATCATGAAGAATACTTTTCGTCTTCAGGTTAGGAATTCAAATAATGAATACTCTTAGTGATTGTCTACTGTTAGTCAACAGTTTTTTTTCTAGTTGTCGACATAAGTACATGCATTAATGCTTGGTGTTAGGAGTTCATGGGCCATTTTAGGAGAATGGGGTCAAACAAATAATACAATAACATTTTCAACTCACTCTGGCCTTCTATAAAAGAGACTGATTAAGAGTAGTGTGTAGAAGGTCAGATGTCAGGCTTACCTGTCCTTCTTCCTGGAGTTTCTCAGCCCTTTCTGTGCTGGTGCTAAGCCCCTCCTTCACAGCAGCAAGCTCCGCCCTCAGGGCCTGCTGCTCAGCTGAGAGTCTGGCTAGCTCCGCCTCCTTCTCCCTCAAGGCAAGATCCGCTTTGGCCAGGGTCACCTCGGCATGCGTCTGCAACAGAGGAGGGTTTAGACCGGAGACAGGTTAGTTTTACCCTACTGACAATGTGTTATCAGTAATCATGAGTGTCCACTCCAAAACATTTAATTATACAGTTAATTCATAATAAAGACGTGCAGTTCCACACAGCTGACTTCAGAAGTATACCATTTTTAAACTGTATACTACTCACATTAAACTGGCATTGGTATACGCATAACTGAACTGTCCAAACTGCTGCAAGGTTAATACGTTAAGTACCACACGTTTAAGCTCTGCTAATGTCCCAAAATACTATCAGAATAACACAAGTATACTGCGATATATATATATATATATATTAGAGCTTCACACTGCTAACATTAGCTCCATGCGAGTAGCCACCGACAGAACAGAGAGAAAATGAGAGATTGCACCAAACCAATGAGTCATAGGCTACACGGCATAGCTTTTAATTTTTTTTTGCATGACCACAACCATTTCTTCTTACCGCATCGAATTACACGGCCAATGAACAGAGTTGACATAAATGCTCAGTAAGGCGTGAACAAGAGCCACTGTGAATTTAGCTTCTCTTTACTTCCTTGTTTAAAATGTCACTTCCTCTCCCAGTGAGGAAGGGGGACCATTTAAACCACTCTCTTAACTACAGCCAGATGTGGTCTGGCTAGCTGCATGCACAGCTGTATGCTCACTAGGGTAGCACAGCACGCGGGAGGGTAGAACAGCACTAGCATCGCTTCTTTAGCTCGTTTCCCTGTGCCTTCAAGATCAGCAGTTGCATATACATCGACACACATACACAAATTAAATTATTATTATAAAACAGCTAATAGTGACTGATTAAAAATCAAGAATAGGCTTTCTTTATAAAACAAAGTAAGAAATACGCAACACTCACCAGCATTTCCTTTTGATCCTCCTCTGGAACGTCCTCCTTGTCCCTCAGCTGAAGTTGTTGGATAAGGGCTCTCTGTGCCACCACTTCCTGTCCGAGGCGTTCTATTTCCTCCTGAAGACTCCCCTCTCTCCTCCTCAGTGCCTCCCGCTCCGCGAAGAGCTCTCCCTTCACAGTTTCCAGGGTTAAGACCTGGGCCTTCCCATTGGCGACCAGCTTCTCCATGGCCGCCACCTGGGCGCTGGTTTGCTGGATCTGTCTCTCAAGCGTGAGGTTGGCTTCTCTGAGGGTCTCCACTCGTTCCTCCAACTCCTCTGCCTTCTTCTTCTGGGTCTCCACCCGCTCCTCCTGCGACCGCTGCAGTTCCACAACCACGGAGCTGAGCTGGTCTCTCTCCCCTTGTAAGGAGGTGATCTCCAGGCCTCGAACTCGCCAGCGCTCCTCCTCCTCCAGTTTCTCCTTCTCCCCATCTTCTCCCTCCAGACGTTGAGCGTGGCCGTTGGCCTCCTCCAGCTCGGCTTCGTTGCGCGCGAGCTGGCCTCGGAGCTCCTCGGCCCTCTCCCGCTCCTCCCTCAGTCTCCTCCCTAGCTCCTCTCCGTGGCCCATGTACGCCTCCTCCTGGGTGAGCAGCAGGTGCTGCAGCGCCTCCTTCTCCGCCGCCGCCGTCTCCAGCTGAGCCTGCAGGGCGTCCAGGCGGGCGCGCAGGGACCGGGACGAGGAGGAGGAGGAGGACGAGTGGGTGAGGCGCAGCTCCTGCCGCAGGCTGTCGGGCGCTCCCTTGCGCCCGGCGCCACCGCGGAGGGAGTAATGGCTGAGCTCGGGGCTGGGCGAGGGGGAGGGGTTGACGCTGTCGCCGTCTTGGGAATCGCTGACCTCGTGCAGGGCGGGGCCCAGCGTGGCCAGCTCCGCCTGCAATGTGCTGATTACCTCGTGGAGGCGCTCCTCCTCGTCCTGCTTGTCCTGCCGCAGCCTGCTGATGTCACAGCGCAGGTGCTCCACCCGGGACCGCAGCTCCTCCAGCTCAGCACCCAGAGCCTTGGGGAACAGAGAGGAGAGGACAAAGCCAAGAACATTGAGATGTTGGGGAACAGAGATGAGAACAAACCAAGAACATTGAGATGTTGGGGAACAGAGATGAGAACAAACCAAGAACATTGAGATGTTGGGGTACAGAGATGAGAACAAACCAAGAACATTGAGATGTGGCAACAGGAACTACAACCCGAGATGGGGATTTACAATAGACTGCATACACCGTGCGTGCGTGTGTATTTACCACATCCCGTTCACTGCTCTCCAGCTCCGCTTCAAGTCTCTGGATCTCCTGGTTGAGTTGGTCTATCTCCAGGTTCTTTTCCTGGAGGAGTGCAGAGGGGAGGCTCTCCTCCTCCTCCTCCTCCTCTTCTCTCATCTCCTCTCGCTCCTCCTGCAGTATGGTGAGGGCGGAGACATTTTCCTACACGCAAAGACAAAAATATATATTTGGACCTTAATGTTAAAGAAATGTCACTTTGGCCTTTTGGTAAAAGTTTCGGAATGGTTGTTTTGCGTAAGAATTTTTTTTTATAAGATTGTCTTCACCTCGAGTGTAATAATCTTGTCTTGGAGCTGGTGGACATGAGCTGCATTCTGATTGGTCAGCATCTCCAGCTGTAAGGTGAGGTGTTTTAACTCTGCTTCTTTTATGCTGAAATTGGCCTGGACCTGTTCCAGTTGGCTAACGAGGACCTCCACCTAACACAAAGAAACACTTCATCATCGTCGTCGTCTTTTTGTACATTTGTTCATTTTTCGTAAATTTCACTCAGATGAAATCATATTTTCTCTTGGTGCATATTCAGAGATTCAGATTTGCCTGTATTATGCATTTCTTATTACTTTAACCGATTTCATCTTTAGATTTTTTGGTTTTTCCCACTCTCATGTCCTAATAGATAATGTCAATAAACAAACAGTTTCATTGATACAGGAAACGCATCACATCCAAATCAAAGATTGAAACTCCAGTGGTTGCACATGCACACTACTAACAACAGGTGGAGCTGTAACCAAAGACACCGATGAACGCAACAGACCTCTTGCTCTCTGCTCTGCAGGCTCAGCTGAGCCGTGTCCAGGGCATCTCTGAGAGGCTGGGTGGAGTCAGGAGTGTTGTCATGGTAATGTCGACTCTCATCCAGTTTGGACTGCAGCGCCGCGATCTGGAGCTTATTGGACAACTGCTGCTGTTCCAGCCCCTGCTTGTCCTGAGAGACAGAGGGACAGACAGACACAGACACTGAATGATCAAATATCCCAAAAGGACCATTTAGCATCAATAGCTAAACCTGCATTATATAACGTTTTCCACTGCTGCCATCACTCTTTGTTCAAAATAAGATTCTCGCCTTTCACTCCCCAGGCCAATCGAGTTAGAGAAAAAAAAACAATCCTCCGGATTGACGGGTGGATGGGCTTTTATTCTTAAGACATTTTTTTAAAATACGAAAGCAATGGCTGCAATGAAAAAAAGCTAAGCGAGCACAGGTGTGAGTCTGTCCCGTTACCTGCGTGAGCTCCTGCTCCCGGAGCTTCGTCCGGTGGAGCTCTTGCTCCAGCTGAGATACGGAGCGGTTGCTCTCGGCACTGTTGAGCAACGCCTGCTCCAGCTCCCTGCTTCGCCCGGCCAGCTTGTCGATCTCGTCGTTGCGCTCGGTGAGATCACGCTGGGCCTGCTGATTGGCTGCGATCAAGGAGTCGTAGTCTTCCGTTTTGTCTTTGATGAGGGCCTGAAGGCTCTCCACCTACGCGACGATTGCACACAAGACCAGGGGGGTTTTAGTTCACAAGATGTCTCGAGGTTTGAAAACAACAACAGGGTTACTCCCAAAGAATGTGATGTGATTGGTTAATATCGAGGTCAATCAAGTTTGCAGGCAATGGTATTGGGCTACTGTTGTTAAGCCGTTCCACAGAGCAGAGGATGGACAACAGGATTCACGATGACAGGAAAGGGGATCTAGGATCTACAGAGAGTTGTACGCAGATCTACGACCTATGGAGGGTTAGCCATGAAGCCATGTTGAAACTGGATTAATTTTTGTACGCATGCAGTTAGGAGCCAAGAGAGAAGCTACAGTTTGATCCCATACCTGCAGAACCAAGTCCTCAATCTACAGCAATCCGTTCAGAGCAGAAACACAAACACACAGCAAACACATGGTTCATTGGCAGACAACGAACAACACACACAATACTTTATACGCATACAAAAAAAACCCCACAATATTCCAAACCAAAAGTGGCATTAGTAAATACATTAGTAAACAATCCAAAACACACCATTAAAAAAAAAAATGTCAGCATTTACTTGCAGGCAGAAATTGTTTTCTCTTTTGTACTATAATAGCGATAATATATTTACTTATCGAATTATACTATACTACTAATACTATATACTCTCCTGGATGAAAGAGATACTACCTACCTAGATTATAGCAGTGAAGTAGAAAAAACAATAAAGGACGTTCACTTGAATAAAATACAAACAGGGGTTTGCGTGAATAACATGGGCCGCTAACTGTGTGACCGCGGCCGGAGGAGGAAGAACCGTAGTGTAAAAACCGTACCCTCTGTCCTCGGTTCTCTCCACTGGCCTGGCCCCTGGTGGACTGCCTGAGCTGGGCCTCCAGTCGGTTGATCTCCTGCTGGAACTCATCCCTCTCGTGCTCACGCTCCACAGCCTGCTCCTGTAAACACACACACACACACTTATAGGAAACATCTAGACAACATATGACATGATGAAGACCATTCATTTTGGACAGTTTAAAGACGTATCTGTAACTTTCTGCATTGACCTTGGAAGAGTCATCAAATCCATTTTGTAGAAGGATTTGATGCATGCATTTTCTAGACTTGACTTGCATGAAAGCAAGTTAAAGGAGGAGGACATTTGTCTTGTTAATCTCTAAAAATACAATTAAAAGGTGATTTGAACGGTAATCTGCAATAAAAAAAAATCTGGTGTCAACTTGGTCAGAACTTGGTAACAAGACGTGTCCAGACGTACGTCTATGAACTGTCGGTTGTGTTTTATCTGTTTCTCCAAGGCTTGGACGTGCAGGTGGAGGTCCTCGGAGAGGGCCTTGTGCTGCAGCTCCGTCTCCAGGCCCTTGGTCTCCCTCTCCTCCAGCTCCGTCTCCAGGGCTCGGAGGCGCAGGGACAGGGTGTTGCGGTCCTTCTCCGCCTGCCGCTGCAAGTGCAGCCTCTCCTGGGACAGACGCTCCGCCTCCTCCAAGAGAGCTAGCACACAGCAGGAGGGGGGTGTTAGGCTAACAGTTAACACACACACGCACGCATACACACACATGCACGCACACACCCAATGGGAAACAAGACGGAACAAACCAATTTAAAGAGCGATCCAAGAGTGCTTCGACTGCAAACTACTGGTAGTCGCAATATTAAGCACAGCAGCTTCAAA
>OOFB01007387.1:2357-12357 GCA_900323305.1 Trachyrincus murrayi | reverse complement strand
ACAGCACCTACCATGTCACCTCGGCCAACATGTGCCTTCATTACAAGTTGTCCTTTGCAAAGGAGAGTATAGGACAGGGCTTAAAGGTGCTGTAGGTAAGATTTAAGAGCTATTATTTGAGTGTAATATGTTGGAAATGCCACAGCCATCTGTCAGCTATTAGTGAGTGAAATGCACTGTGAGAATATCTGTTTCGAGTTGTGCTCTGAATGGGACGATTTAGATTTCAGACCGCTGCTGGCCCATTTCTTATGGGATGAATATCATAATTCAAAACTGAAGAGAAAGGTTGAAACTCAGTGTTTTGAAAGCTTGAAATCTAATAAAAAAAGGGTTTGCAAGATTCAAACTGAATTTTGAAGGCTTGCATATTGTCTTGATAGGCTGAAACATGTTTTAAATCTCTGCAAACATTCTTTTGTGTTGGAGTTTTCCTTCTTCACAAACTCAGCACTCTTTTTACAGTGTTAACACATTTACAGGGCTGTGTTAACACATTTGTGACTGTTCTCCCGGTGTATTCGTTTGTTTCCCGGGTTTGAAACCTTGTAAATGGTGATCTGAAAACTGGTGCGCATATGTTGGTAAAAAGGTTTTGAAACGTTGAAAGTTGAGTTCAATCCTATTCATAACCATATCAATCTGAAATGTAGCATCATAAACAATCAAAGGCACTGATTTGTATAGGGGTACTGCACACGCGTGTGTAAGTAGATAAAGACCTATCCTGTTTCTTTTGTTTTTATTTCATGGCCATGTGAGTTGTATTGAAACTGGAAAATGTAGATCAATACATTGCTCCAAAGTTGGATGAAAAATACACTCAAATGATGGATTTCAGGCAGTCTTGAAAGACTCAAAGATTATATCAATTAACTTTGGCCAATGATTTACGCTAAACATAAAAGAGCAGTTTCTGACGGCATGACCCTACAACCCTACAAAGTCAATGGTTGTTTTAATCCGTGAATAAATAAGCGATGAGCTTATTGACGCCATGATTGAAGCTTTAATAAACTCAGTGGACCCTTGTACTACAGTACATTCTAGACCGGACATTTCACACTGCTTTTAACACGCACTTGCCTGCTATTGTTTTGTACTTGTATGTGGTCTGTCTCACATGCCTTAAATAACCGTGTACCATGCGAACAAAGTTTCCTAGCGGAGAAATAAAGTGGAAACACCAATAGTGCGTCAATGTCCTGGTCTATTGCTCATTGCTCTTGTCCTTGGACCATCGCAAGAGACCTTAATAACAACAAGCTATGTGAGGTGATGACGTGAGGATGTTGTGTATTCAATGGAAACCTTGTTAGTTTGGCCAGGGTTGGGGTGTAGGCACAGCTTGGTTTGGCACAATATGCAATAATATTGAATGTTTGGACACAGTGTTAAGAAAACACACAAATAAAATCTAGGCCTTTAGTAGGCCACGATTGATGTTAGGCTAAATACATGTATTAATATGCTTCTAAAAAAGAGACTGTTGGACATAAACACAGGAATTCATATTTCAAAATCTGCATAACTCTGTACATTAGACTACTGCGTGTGCCCGTGGCCTCACAAGTCACTCTGCAGGCACATTTTGAGGCAGACCCGTTTGCAAAGACAAAAAAGGGAACGACCGGGCTGAGAGCAGATGCTTGTGCATCGCCTGGAGGTGAAAAGGGTCCAACAGGACCCCCTGCATCTAGGAACGTAGCTCATGTAAACCCCCTGTCCCCTCCAGGCCTCCAAGTATCCCTGATTCCAACACCCAAACACTCCTCCACTCCTAGCACTACACCACCCGGTGTCCCCGCCGAGCGCTCCTCCCCCTACCACTCCTCCACCCGGCACTCCAACTATCACTCCTCCACCCAGCGCTCCACCTATCACTGCTCCACCTAGTGCTCCTCCACCTAACCTTCCCCCCTTAGCCCTCCTCCACCTAGCCCTCCTCCACCTAGCACTGCTCCACCTAGCACTGCTCCACCTAGCGCTGCTCCACCTAGTGCTGCTCCACCCGCTGCTCCAATCAGCGCTCAAGTACCCAGTGGTCCAGCGTTGATGTCAGATGAACGCATACGAAAGAATGAAAGGTAAAATAATTTGTTCATTCTGCATAGCATGCAATTATGTTTTTACTATGATTAGAAGCCTATCATATTGTCCATCTTCAAACCCCACCTCTCCTATCCCTAAGCAGGCAACATGCATCACACAGTAGTGTGAAAACTAAAAGTCTTCCTCATTGTTGAGTCATCAGTGTCCAAATCGCCACACCATGTTGTCGTGACGTGATATCCCCCATTTCACCACCAACAGACTACAAAGTAATAAATATGTTACCTTTACCGACCCAAACATGTTCAGGGGCCTTTCTCTGTCGTTTAGAATGCACAGAATGATATAACACCAAACGAAATATCGTTAATGTTTTGCTCCATTACCTGTAACCTCGTGTTATCGGCTTCCGTACGTTAGCTAGTTAAATCGACTAACTTTCAAAATGTGCTACAAAAGATATTGCAAACTCAATTAAACTGTAACTTCTTACCATCAGAAAGTGCAGTGAAAACACGGCTCCTATCCTGAGCGTGTCCGTGATCCGCCATTGCTGTAAAATAATTGGCCTGATTTATTATTTTTTTCACAGCGTCTGTTTTGGAGTTTCGAGGACAATGCTGCCAGGGATCACGTGACTCGCAAGCCCGCGACTGTGTGGGCAGATCTCTGAAAAGTGGGTGTTGTAACAGTCTGCAATACGGGTGAAAAGTTTCTAAATAAAATAAAGATTCGCCCTTTCGTCTCAAAACTTACGCGCACCAGTTTTCAGATCGCCATTTAGAAGGTTTCAAACCCAGAACACAAACTAATACACCGGGAGAACAGTGACGGATTTGAAACACTGTAAAAAGAGCAGCTGCAGTTGTGAGGAAGGAAAACTCCAATACAAAATAATATTTGCAGAGATTTAAAAAGAAATCTAAACAATATGCAAGCCTTCAAATCTTAGTTTCAATCTTGCAAAAATATTTTTTATTCGATTTCAAGCTTTCAAACACTGAGTTTTAACCTTATGAAGCACTTTTTTTCAGTTTCGAATTATGGCACTTTGGTCATCCCATAATTTCTGACCAATCAGCATCTCTTCCCTGATTGGTTCAGGGGATCCACCTTGTTTGTCAATCACAAGGGCCTGAAATGCAACACTTCTCAATGGCGGAGAAACATAGAAGGGGGACGAGCAGAGAAGGAATGAGACTTTTCTGGTTGTTCAGTTTAAAAATCTTACGTCTCTTCTGCTCTCTCTCTCTTCACAACTTTAACATCTTACCTACAGCAGCTTTAAGCCTCTGAAGGCAAATGTGACCTTGAGCCAAACAAATAAATTAGGACTTGTTAATTACTGTCTGGGAGTGATTAAAACGTGTGTGTGTGTGTGTGTAGGATGAGTTGGGCCTCTATAGGTGTTGGGGAGTGTAAATGTAGGCTCTTGCATGAAAATCAATTCACAATACATTAGGATTCCACATGGTCCTGTCTTGTAGACGTGAACCAAACGAGAGGTCGATGCAAAAGTACTTGCTGAGTCACCACCGACATACTTAAAATTCATGGAATAAATATAATGTAGAACAATATAAATAATAATATAGAACTATAAATATGCGTCAACACACAGAGTGGAGCATAAACACAAGGGCCTAAAAGTTATATCATGTGTTTCTTTAGATATCTGTTGTATAGACTGTAATGAAAATATAAAATATATCAAAGGAACTATCCTTTACATTTAATCTCTCGGAGACATCATTTACTGCATGCTGAATTGTGTTGGGCAAAGTGACTCTGTGTGTGTGTGTGTGTGTGGGTGTGCTTTTGTGTGTGTGTATGCGTGTGTTTGTGTGTTTGTGTTTGTATCTGTGTGTGTGTGTGTGTGTTTGTGCTGTGTTTGAATCTGAGTGTTTGAGTGTGCCTGTGTGTATCTGTGTGTTTGTGCATGCCTGTGTGTGTGCGTGCGTGCCTGTGTGTGTGTGTGTGTGTGCCTCTGTGTGTGTGTGTGTGTGTGTGTGCGCGTGCCTGTGTGTGTGCGTGCACGCCTTGAATCATTCCACCAAATGCATGAGAGATAAAGTATCCCAGGTAGGAGCTGTCTGGAGGTGGCCTCATTATGGAGACAGAACACGTCACCTGTCTCCTTAAATCGCTAACGCCAATAATCCAAATGATCCTGCAGAAACAATGACCTCCTGATACACCAATTAGCAATTAGCATAATCCCTAAATGCACTCCTTTGCATTTCATTGCCCTAATCCTCGTCCCACGGGAGTTTAAGGAATACCACAGCTTGTATAAAACCACTTGCAACATACCAGAAGTGATGAGAGAGTATCATGGCATGCAGCAACAACTAATACACATTCCCAATACGACTGATGGGAGCGTTGGAACATATTTTTCAGGAAAATCAAGGGAACTTCCAAATTAAGATTTTCTCCTCGGAATCTCAATCGAAACCATGGCAACCGCCTTCCCGATTTCGATGTAATAACCGGGTTTACACAGCTAATGCGCCACGCGCACATTGTTCCACGGGCGTGCGAAATTATTCTGAACCCACCCACCCCACGGTGGCGGTTTCTTGGGAAAGAAAGCCGCGTGAATACATAAATAAACACCGCAAAGCGATGGAGGAACTTCAAAGGCGACGGGACAAACACGCTTCTGGAAGCCTCCGCCAAAGTGTTTGTCTTTGTTTGTGACAGCGACTCAAGGGTGTAAACAGAGGAATTAGCTCACACCTCCGGAGCTTTTGACGACGCATCATGCGGCCATAATTGAATTAAGTTTGTCAGGCTTGTTGTTGAACTGCGTGGACGCCGTCGGAAACCGACGGGCACCATATGGCTGGAAGAAAGGGATTTGCACCTTTTTTTTTTGTTATACTCAATGCAAAAAAACTCAAACAAATCCTAAACTTCCAAAATTATGAAATTCCATTTTTTCTGCAAGCGCACATTGCATGGTGATTGTCACTGTGGAGAAAATCACTGTGATATACATCTGGATCAGTAGAAACCTTCTGGCGCCATGCCATGGGCACTTATGATAATATATGAGTATAGCTAGCACGTCCGTGATTATGGGTAGCCGTGCCAAAAAAACCAAACCCTCAGTGAGCTACTGTACACGGCGGAGACATAGCGGGGGCATGTTCTCTGCGCTCCCGTAGCATCATAGCTTCCATTGCCATTTCCTGTCAAGGTTCTTCTCGTACTAAACAATTGCTTCATTCTGCATTTAGTTTCTTTCGGTGTCACGGGAGAGTATCTTTCCCAGCTGATAAGCAGCATGCACGGTGCTCGCTCCTCCAGTAGATGTGAAAAGAAAATTGGAATCTTGACAAGTATGATTGACACGGTTATTTTTTTTTTTCCCTACCCGGGAACTTCTATTTGCAGGAGATTTAAAGATGGCTGTAAAACCGGCGTTATTCCGCCGAACGGAATCATTGTTCCTTGTGACTCGGAGCACGTTGCCAAGGCAATTCCGGAGCGCGTAAATAAATCCGCCGGGAGATCGGGATCCCTTTAAGCTTTAAAAACGACTGCGGCTTCAACTTTATTTTTGGGGGCCGAAAAAAATAAATAATCGAGCAGGCTTTCGCTATATCTGTCACTTTCAGACAATCCAGCTATGTCGTGCCGTAAAAGAATACAAACCGAGTGTGTCACCTAGTCTTTAGTGACAATGGCAAGATCGCTGCTTTGATTTTTCTTTTTTCTTCTTTTTTTTCTCTCTCTCTCTCGCATTTTTTTTCTTTTTTTGACAGACACAAAAATAAAGTGACAGCGGGATTTGATGACAAAACCATACCCCCGGAGCAAAAGCACGGCCACGGAGAGAATAGAGTGAATTACATTCCCGTCCTAAGTAAAATAGGCTTGCACTTCAATGCCACTAAACAAAACAGGCCAGCAAGAGGACAGGGGAATATGATGATGTTTATCGGTGCCAAAGGCAGGGGAAATCTGAGTCAGAATGAGACGTATGGAGTACAGTATAGTAGATACACCCATACGCTGAATGTGTCTTGAGGAAGAAACACTAGTTTAACGAACGACACCAAACCAAAACAGCACACCAACCCACACACCAAGGCTGCGGTCCCCATCTTGAAATAGGCTGTATTAACGCAATGAATGAATTAATTCATTAATCTTTATTTTCTTTTTGCGACCCCATCCCCCACAGGATTATTAGACAATTTATCAATCAAATAGTACAATACTGTACATTATTCAAATAATAATATATGTATAGCCTGTTATACAATATGAATACAAACACACATGTAGGATCTAGAAACCTGAGGGAGAAAAACGGCCGCTGATATTTCACCGTAGACACACACGACACTACGGACAGTGACGGAGACTACATCCAGCACCACAGAAAGTAACACAGAGTATCGCATCGATTAAAACGCGAGGCCTCGGGTTCATGAAAGCCCGAGATATTATTCCCATGAGTACTACAGCGTGGATGAAATTCCAGTGGATACGATGAGGGGTGAGGGTGAGGTTTTTTTTTCTTCCATTTAATTGCAGTAGAGGTCACAACGCGCCTAGCCGGCCCTGAGTCTGGCAGCAGGAAGTACCAGGGGTGCGTTCACAGGCCGTTCTACTCTATAGGGCAGCGGCATCAGGGGACCGACCCGGTGTTGATTTGACAAGCGTGATTCCACCCGTGTGGTTATATTAACCTTAGAGAGCACACGCAGCACCCACAAATGTGTTGTGACCAAGTCGGGGTGAATAAGTACGTTTGTATTACTGTTGTGTTCCCCTCGCTGTCTCTCTCGCGTCGAGGACTGTTTAATCAACGCCACAATAAAAGCGCTCGCATATGCTTGGCTTGAGGGGAGTTATTATTAAGTATAGTTCCTCGGATGATCTTAAAGAAATAGTGTGCTGTGTTGCTGTAGTTGTGCATACTTTTAGTTTCTGAGTCATTTGTCTGTCCATTTTTGTTTGATAGGAAGTCAGCATCGGCGCGCTAATGTTAGCAAACATTTTATAATGTTAGGAAACATTTTATAATGTTAACTTTGGGGAACAAAAACTGTTATTTCTTTGTCACGCCGGTCACTTTAAGCTTGCATTTAAGGACATCTACAGCAGACAAAACACACTGTACCACCGTGACACGCTTCCATCACGGACCGTACCACCCTGACACGCTTCCGTCATGGAGGAGGGGAAGGGCTGCTGCGTGCAGTTTATAAAACTGAAGTTCATTCACTTCACACGCACCCCTTGTTGTTGTTGCCGCTGCCGCCGCTGCTGCTGCTGCTAATTAAAAAGTTGAATTCCACCAGCACCGCCGCATTGGCATCAGCATACTCAGAGGTGCATCCTTGCGAGTATTGGCGGCATCTTATCAGCCGTCGGCAGATCCAGCCGTGGCCTGGGAAGACGCACGGGGGTGGGGGTGGCGGGCGGGGGGGGGGGAGAAGGGGCCTGGCGACGGCTCCAAGGCCCAGCTGGAGGATATAGTGTAGGGGAGAGAGAGGGGAGAGAGGGGGGGAGACCAACCAACTCCCCCAGCCATATGCAGACATCGGGGTCTTCGCGGAGCCACATGAGGACTCTGGGCGTGAGCTGTGTGTCGGCGATGCAGCAGTAGAATTATGCTATCTATCAGGGAGGAATCAGCCACCCTAGATTTAGACTGTGTAGGTACAGCGAGGGATGTGGCAATGTTTCAAAAAACGACCGACAATGCGACGCAAATGTAATTTGCGGAAGCTTCTCCGTGTGCCGCACAGATTATGTCATCGTTTTGTGCCGTGAAGAAAAGAAAACAGAGAAATTGAGGAGTGAGAGCTCCTCATTGTGTTGTGACCTTGGTGAGTATAAAACTTCTCGGCTTTGGGAAACAGCGGCGGTTCTATACACTCACAAAAAGACAGAGAGATCCTTGAACGCGGTCGAGGCCAATTCTCATCTGACATCTTATTCGAAGGCCACGGTTTTGAGAAGGAGAAATGAAAATAGTTAGTAGGGGGTACAATGGGAGCGTGCAGGACAGACACACAAGCAACAATAGTCATAAAGTTTTTTCTCAACAGCATCTACTTACTATCTACGGGTGTAGACGGAGGGGTGCTTCAAAAGATGCACACTTACCTCACACTTGCTGTTATTGCATGCAAGGCTGAATAGACAAGATAATGGGATAGAATGATGACTGAATGATGTCTGAATTCACTATATATTCACTATAGGGATAATATGTGTTTTAGGAAACGCAAAACACCAATGGTACGCTAAAAGAACAAGGTTTTAGTGAAAATCATAGCGGGATTATATGTGAAACGAGGACGGTTGCATCAGAGATATTTCAATACCTCGGGTCTATGATGAATCCCTGTGAAATTGAATTGGGAATTGATTTTGGATATGGCCATTTAAATGTAGCATGGACACTGCATTGTGCTAACAGGTGAGATATTTGAGTCATGAAATAGTCGTGCCATTCAACACTTGAACGCATGAATAAGCACAATTGAGTGAGAATTCACATCAGCGCCAAAAAATAGTTTTGAGTAAGGCCTAACCCAATGTATAAGAATGAACATTGCTGCTCCTCTTGCCTGATATTCAATGTGGATTATTATTTTCCCCTAAAATGGGGTTAGGCATGCTTTTCCTGTCTTTTTCCATTAACTATCTCTCTGTTATCTTCGTATTCTTCCATGTATTTCATCCCGTGGCCTCCTTTTTTGGTGACTGGTAGTTTGGATAGCCTACGGCTACTATCAATGATTCATGGTGATAGTTATTTAAAGAGACTCGTGGGTCCATGTGTGTGAATTGTTAAGTCTTTCTGTAAGTTAAGTATTGCAGTAGGTTTTTTACTTTTACTAAAATAATTCACCGCTACCGTAAACACGATGTTAGCAATTTACTAAATGTAAATGCAAACTTTGATTGAAATATTTAGCACATTTGCGTCGGCTTCAAAGACGTCGCTCAGCATGAGCGTGACATTTAAAATACACACCGAGCACAAATAAAACTCAGACATAAAGCGCTTTTATCTAGTTGTCTACCTCACAGGACTGCTTTGTACTGAAGCCATTCAAAGGTTTTTCTTGAGCGTGTTTGAGAAGAAACACAATGATGGGACTCATAATGACTTCATTAGACTTCATTAGTGTGCATGCCTCTACATTTAGAAAACAGGGGAATTGAAACTCTGCAATAATGATGGTGTGTTTTGGTGAAACAGGAATCCGATGACAATGCAGCGCAGAATTTTAATGAGACCACAGATAAGCGTCTCTTGTGGTGGTGTTGTTTTTTGAATTAGAATAAGATGGAATATTGCGTATCAATTTATTGTCGTTTTTTCATGGCGGCATACTTTATAAATATACACCGGAATTGTTTAAACACATTTGTTGTTCTTTTTGCTGGTGTTGTTCATGTGATTGTATGAAAATAAGGCTCAAGGCAACGTGAAATATAATTCATAGTTTCTCTTTCCATTGTGTTTCCGTCTGTCATTGAATCTATTATTTTCCACGACACTAGCGATCGATCCGCTCCTCTGTACTCAGCTGCAGCTCCTCGCTGTCTGCAGAACGACACGCTGTAATCAGTGACGCATTCACAAGCCCTACAGTACGTGCACACAAGAAAAAACAATACTTTATCCCTACATCAGACATAATCACACGGGGGCCGACACAAACAAGTTCTGCAACAGAACGCCCACTCCTTGTCGACGTGGGCCGGCCACTAGAACTGAAGGGCGCAGGTTCAAGCCCCCCCCCCCCCCCCCCCCCCCCCCCCCCCCCCCCCCCCCCCCCCCCCCCCCCCCCCCCCCACCGCTCCTCCTTTCTGACTGGCATACGCCGTGTCCGATCACCATACGCTGTAATGATTATAGAGCCGTGCGAGAAATTGGATTCTCTCTCTCTCTCTCTCTCTCTCTCTC
>OOFB01007373.1:1836-16706 GCA_900323305.1 Trachyrincus murrayi | reverse complement strand
CACCGCAGGGCATAGAGGCGCTGGTGTGCCTTCTTCAGCATGACCTCCGTGTTGTGGGTCCACGCTAGGTCGTCGGAGATCTGTAGTCCCAGGAAACGGAAGCAGCTGACGATGTCCACTGATGACCCATCCAGGCTGATGGGGGAGTGGGTACCTCGGTGGCTCCTAAAGTCCACGATGAGCTCCTTAGTCTTGCTGACATTCAGTGCAAGGCTGTTGTCCTTGCACCATCGGGTCAGCAGGACTACCTCATCTCTGTACTCCGTCTCGTCGTCGTTGCTTATCAGGCCGATGACTGTGGTGTCGTCTGCAAACTTAATAATCCAGTTGTTGCTGTGAGTGGCTGTACAGTCGTGTGTGTACAGAGAGTACAGCCGGGGGCTGAGGCAGCAGCCTTGAGGCGCTCGGGTGTTGAGGACCAGAGTGGATGAGATGTTGTTACCAATCTTCACCACCTGGGGCCTGCCCGTCAGGAAGTCCATAATCCAGTTACAGATGGGTGAGCCCAGACCTAGGTCCCTCAGTTTCAGGACCAGCTTGGAGGGAACGATGGTGTTGAACGCCGAACTGTAGTCAATGAACAACAGTCTGACGTAGGTGTCCCTCCTGTCTAGGTGCTCCAGGGCAGTGTGTAGTGCCAGGGAGATGGCGTCGTCTACAGACCTGTTTGGTCTGTATGCAAACTGGAGTGGGTCCAGGGAGTCGGGGATGTTACAGTTTATGTGTGTCATGACCAATTTCTCCAGGCACTTCATGGCGATGGGTGTTAAAGCCACTGGGTGATAATCATTGAGGCCTGTTACCTTGGTCTCTTTGCAACGCTTTGAAGCACACTGGGACGACAGACTGCTGCAGTGATGCGTTGAAGATGTCCGTGAACACAGGAGCCAGCTGGTCTGCACAGGTCTTGAAGACCCGGGGTGGAACTCTGTCTGGGCCGGCTGCCTTCACCCTCCTGAAGGTTCTGCGGACCTCGGACAGTTGCAGTACGTAGTCCTCTGGATGAATGTCCGATTTGTCGGTTGGCTCAGAGTTCCCCCTTTCAAAGCCAGCATAAAACATGTTCAGCTCGTCTGGTAGGGAGGGGTCGTTGTTGGTGACTTCCCCCTGAGCTCCCCCTGTAGTTGGAGAGGACCCTCAGACCTTGCCACATGCGTCTGGTGTCAGAGCCCCCGAACTGTAATTCCAGGACAGGGGCAGTGTGTGTAATGTCTGACTTTTACGCTGCTGCCCTAGTGAGGTCTCTCTTAAAAAACAAATGGAGTGTATACATGTATACAAGGAGAGTGGTATGCAAGTTACGGCTCTTTTTTTAATTTTTTTTCTTAAGTCTATTGATTATAGGAGAAGCTAATAGGCAAATTTCCTGTTGTGGAAGCTCAATCTATATTGTCAATCCATTGGCCCCCGATCTATCCAACTAGTGGAGGAAAAACAAACCTGAGCCCTTCTTCATTAAATGTTCTGTGCCTTTATTTCAATCAAATTTAACAAATGGTGGGTAAAGGTTAAACGGTTTTACAGCCAAAATAGCCATGCGTTACAGTGATATTTGCGTACATAATAATTATGCTCAGCATCTGTTTCAATGCAAGTCGATATATACCAAACTTTAATTTCACATTGACAAACGGTCCACTTTTAATGGAACATACAGTATAAAATGCTGAAGATCTTTAAAAAAACCTGCACATTGTGAAAAAAGTGACTCAAGGATACCGGTGCTATCTGCAATGTAACCAAAATACACCATCTGTAATAATATAAATAGGCTGCATTATTTTAAATTATTTAAGTGGTTCTGTGTTCCTGTAGTTCTGACACACAGGCACAGAACGGGACAGGAAATTAGTATAAAAACGATTAACAAAATAGTTAACAGTAGAAAGGCTGACCTTGTGTAAAAAAGGAGCAGATAGACATTACAGTATGAAGAGCAGTGTTACCCATATCTGTATAGTTACAAATTACATCCATGTTCTGACCAAGGAAATATTCTAAAGATGGCAGTTAGAGCGGCATGTTAAAGGGTAATCTAAACCCGGTGGGAAAACCATGATACCGCTTGACCTACAATCTAGTGGAAGTGTATTTTTCTGTCGACATCCATTCCTCTTCTACATGTCCATGTCTTGATCTCCAACACTCTGGCGCAAGTATTCGTTATACAACTTTTTCTGGAGAAAAGCAGACATGGGACAATTAGGCAAAACGACGTTATTAGAATGATCATAACACTAGTCTTAATATTAGCGCAGTCTGACATGTCTTCCCTACGGTTATTTTTGCAATACAAAAAGAACTGTCAAGCACGTCATGCGTCTTTATTTTTATTCCATCTACACATTTCAGAAAAAGAGACACATTTACCTTTTTGCTCTTGACCACATCCTGGACATACTCTAGCTTCTCCTGCAGCTGCCTCTTCTGCCTGCCGGACAGGGTCTGCTGGGTCCTGGGAACAGTTAAGAACAGAACGACGTCTCACCAAACCTCAGTCAAACCCCCAGTGGACGATACAACACGAGGACACATTTCTCTATGCGTTTCCGAGGTCACACGTTGCCATGGAGACGTCGTGGTCCCAGTACCTGAAGGAGAAGCGTGCTAGGATGAGCAGCAGGAAGGAGAGGAAGACGAGGCCGCCGCAGGCATACAGCTGATGCTCTACAGAGAGGGAGTCAAACACCCGCGCCACGGGGGCCTGGGAAGAGAGAGAGAGGGAGAGGGAGAGGGACAGAGAGAGAACTATTAATCCTACCAGCAGCACCAATGCATTTAAGGATGAACTTGCATCTTAATACCCATCCACAAACACACTCACCAGGTAGAGAGAGAGGGCCTCAGTGCCCTTGGACCCCAGGGCGACCACCAGCAGATCTCTGGAGAGGCTGCCCAGCACCAGTAAGGCCAGCAGGGCCAACGGCACGAGGAAGCCCAGCAGAGCAAAGAAGCAGCCCTTGCAGCGTGCCCGACGGTTCCGAGCCCCGGTCTGCCTGCAAGAGGAACGTACTTTAGTACTCTTCATCATCATTGCTTTGGTCAGGAGTGTGTAGTGAGTGTTGATGATTAGCAAAGGATAAGAATGTATTAGCTGGCAAAGATTACTAAAGAGAAATATAACTGCTACCTGCAGCGAGCATACTCAGCATAGACACCAAAATTGTTGTTCAGACACTTGGTTACACTAAATCAACACGGTGGTCTACAGATATATTAAATTAATGTACTTAGATCATCTATTAATATTAAATAGATACCATTTGCACATTGAATGCCTTTCATGAGGGTGGTTTGGTTTATACTTCCCCACCACAGACAACAGGTGTCAAAACGGCTAACAGCTTACCTCATACATGCCCAACTTAAGTTTCGCCTACCTGTCAACTGTAAGCGTGTCGCCGATGGCTTCGGTGATGACCTCGCAGTCCTTCTCCAGGGAGTTCAGGGTGTTCTGGACCGTCTGGTTGATGGTCTTCTCCACGGTGCGACAGACCTCCTCGATCTGGTTCACACAGCGACTCGGCTGCACACACACAGCAAGACGAGGCCTTAGTCAACCATCTCGGGGATATATTTCAACGCCATTTTAAAAAGGTTTACAAATCATTTATTTCAAACATTTTCAATTATTGGCAAGTGAATTAAAAACAGTCGGCACATTCAATGATTCCCACCAATAAAGCAAAATGGGCCACAAAGGCTCTATTAGATAAAACACATGCATTTTATTGTTAAATTAGCACTTTTAATATATCCCATTGTGCAGACCTTGACAACATACATCTATCTTTCAGGTAAAGAAGGCTTTTTCTCAATTTAGAGTATAAACAAAATCTACAAGCCCTACACGTGTTGTTTTTACTCTGTATAATAACCATAATATAATAATGGATGTAGGGCTAAATTATTTTTGCCAAGCGTCTATTTGGCACAATAGAATTAGGCACCGGTTGAGCCACTCTTCTGACAGAGCTCAGTCCCAGAACAGGGCCTACCTTGCTGGGATTAGGAATGTAGATTGTAGGCATGTCAAAGCCACATTTGTTGAGCCCTGGCCGCTTGCAAAGCTCCTGGACAATCTGCATCATCACTCTCTGAAACCGAGGGGGAAGAAAAACACATATAGACCATTTATAGACCATGTTGAAGACCGCAACCACCACTTATTATCATGGTCATATAATCATTTTCATCATTTTATTGGATTACATCGATTAAACATTTTGGTACATTAAACGCGATGAATAATGGGAAATGCCCATCGCCGTCTTAAATGAGCTTGCTTGGTCTGACAACCAACCGAGACAGCAAGTCCCACGACCACCATGCCATGTTGCTGGTTAGTGTGACTTCCATTAGCACTAATCAACATGGCCTTTGTCTACTGCTGGGAAGCCACACGGTTTTCTGTCCCACAGCATAATCTGTCCAATAATAGGTTTCATTCAAGTCAACGTGCTTTTAGTTTCAATGAGTCTTTAAGTGGCGACAAATGCTCTGTTCTCAGACATATTTCATCATTTCCACGACTTTTTTGTGAACTAGAAAACGGTTCTTTGGGTTTTCCCCAAAGCTGAGGTCAAATAGCCCCATTACAGATATATCACAACATAACAATCACAATGTGTCAAATTCATGAAAACATTTAATAAAGTCAAATGAGTAAATGCTTGATAGCATTATATTATATATTATGACAGCTCCTTCCCTGCCACCACAATTCTCCTGGTAAGTGTGACTTCCACTTCAACCTGACGATTAATGATGTAATGTGGTAGACTAAAGTCCAAAAGTCATCAGCCCCTGGGTAAATATTAGCATATCTGGGGTCAGAGGCCAAAATTAAATATTTTTGTCTTTCTACCCGCCAGAGTGGAAAAATCTACCGGCTAAGCAATTGTTTTAATTGTTTATAACCATAACCAAATTTATCCGCCATTGGCTGGTGGCTGGTGACAGATGTTCATTTTGGACCCTGTCCGGGCCAAGTCATACCTGTCGGTCAGACTCCCCTCCAGCCTCGTCAGCCTTGCTCAGGTAAAAGTGCAGTCTGTCGCCGTGCTTCTCGTTCAGACGCTCCACGATGTTGAGGGTGCGCTTGCACAGGGCCTGGCCCATGGGGTCAAAGAACACCAGGATCAAGTCACACAACTCGCCTGAGGAAGGAAGATGAAGAACAACAAAAAAAACAACTCAAAATCACTTCTTTCCCCCATATTTCAAAGAAGGATTTAGTGCAATTTCAATTCACAAATTATGCAATTATTGCTGAAAAGGTATGGGGAAAAAGATTGGTAATGCTACATGTCTTCCAACGATTATTTGATTGACAGAAAATGAAATTGATTATGAAAATAATCGATTTTTTAATCTTTATACAATTACAACAAAGTAGCTCTTTCTACACTTATAGTTTCAATCTCAAATTCACATGAGTACACCCCCCTCCCCACTCTAAATCACAGCTTAAAATGTACATCAACACAGCTTGCGATGGCATGACTCACTGTTGACAATAATATCAACAACAACAAGTACCAAAGGGCATAACACATGCTGATTACTTCAGGGTCAACGCCTTGCTGGTCCCGGGTTTTATCCCCGGTGTTTGTCAGCATTGACACTGCACCTTTCTGCAGTCATTGACTCAAATACAGTACGATATACTTAAAAAATATAAAAAAATTGGCATGTTCGCATAGGCTGTCGAACACGGCGTTTGACAGGGTACAATACAGTCACTGTGACGTGTGGGTTGTTTGTTTAATGATGCAAGTCGCAGTGGGTGGAGACGCAGCCCAGAGGAAAACAGACGCAATCATCCATGTGATATTATTGACCAATTTGCAGGCAGTGGTGCATTTGGGAGGGCGCGTGGGGAAACGTTTTGACTAGTTTGGCTGAGGCGATCGAAGACAAATGTGGCAATTTCGATTTGGTCGCAAATATGCCATTTTGTCTGTGCGAACACGCCAAATAAGTAAACCTGGGCCTGCCGGAGTCAACGGCATTGACGTCTTCACATTGTAAGGAAAGCGCCTGATTCTAACCAAGTGATAGGCAGAGGATTTTAGGAACAACACTGAAACAATAAAAGCGAGAGAGACAGGGGTTGCGAGTGTCGGGCGCCCACCTAGCCACATGATGGCCTCGTCCACGTCAAAGGGGTACTTCATGTCTCCGTCTACCAGCCCTGGAGAGTCCACGAAGGTGACGAGGCTGAAGCGCTTCTGCCGAGACGTGCAGACCTCCGTGCCCAGGTACTCAGACAGACCTGACAGACAGAGGAATGTAGCATGGATTATATAGCATCTATTGTGAGCCCCGTACTGTGGAAAATCACAGGCATGGACTTTAGTGAAGAGCCATGGTTTGGAAAAGCTGTGGTTGTTACACATCCTCCCATGGATTACAGACCACCAAAAAAAAAGAAAAAAAGAGTGAATTTGGGAAATTGCAAAGTGATCAAAATCTCACCTTTGAATTCTTGCAGTGGTTTGAAGTGTGGGTAAAGATGCAGGGTGGCATTTCCCTGAAAAGAAAGAAAGTATGTACAATCAAGAGTTGTTGGGAAGACTTTAGCTAAAAGCCACCTTTGTATACTTAGGACACTGGCACCCCCAGTAGGTCACAAACCACACGACAACCGTTCTTTTTGATGCGCAGTCTAAATAAAACCCATAACTGCTCATACCGAGTTCACACTACACGATTTGAGCCTGACAATTTTTTTTAAGTAGCAGACAAAGGCCCCAAATCAGAGGCATATCATAGCGTGCTCCCGTGATCAGAGGCATATCATAGCACGCTCCCGTGAGCGATGATCATGTAGTGTGAACGGCTCAAAGACGTGATCTGAGAGGCTCGCCGATGTGTGGCAGAGGCGCGAGGGATATCTAGCAGGTTAAGATTAAAAATTATTGATTTCCCACCAGCTCTCTCTGCAGAACATACAATCCTTGCTGCATGTCTCCCCAACCATTCTCGCAGGAAAAAAAAGGGATTACATTGCTCTTGCGAGGACCTTTGAAGCTGTTAGACTTACTGTGAGAGATTCCCTCTTGCGTCCACTAGTAACAAAGCTGAAGCCCTGGGTCTCAATCGCCACGCCAGTGCGCTGGATGTGCTCTTCTACATACCTGAGGAAGACACAATTATGAACGTCAAAGATCCATAACACTCGTCTTAACATGCGTTAATAATAGCAAAAGTAAGGTAAACAGTGTATTTTGTGCTGCATTGGTACTGCAGCACAAATGCAGTACCAATTGTGCAAACAACTGACAATTGTCAGTTGTTTGCACCACTGTTCAGATCTGTGTACTATAAATGTACCAAACAATTATACTATTCATACAGATTATTGTAAGTACTATTAGGATGGTCATGATTTCCCCTTAAAAAGATCCTTCCACTATTGACAATGCCAGATTTACTGACCTTTGCTTATATTCTATAGTGTTTATCATAAAAATGCATGGTGATACAGGGTTGAGCAAAACATTACCAGTTGATAAATGAGCTTTTCCCAGCTGAGTGGTTGCCCATTAACATGACAGTGATCTTCTTCCTCGGCGGCAGCAGAGTCACGCCGACGGACTGGGCCACTGTGATCAGGCCTGGGGTACAAGAGAGGGGATTCACACACCGTTCATTCATCGTGTTTCGTCTGGGGGGAAATAGGATGACCCTCTAAACGTTTGTGGGGGGAAAACACGACCATGCGGCCCAGTAATGTAGCCTGATAAATAGTTAAAAGTAGTTAAAAAGACACACCAGAAGCTACTGGCATGCAAGACTTGAGACCGGTGCAGCTATCATTACTTACACATCCGTGGGTATGACCGAATATCGGCCGGCTAAGTAACACCACTTTTGCTTGTTGCATTTTCCATTTAAGCTGGGAGAAAGACAGCCATCCAACAAATAAGTTAGCCCGTGTTGTTGCATTGCGTTTAAGTCAACCACTTGATATACGCCACGTCTTAAAGTGAGTCATGTGTTGCCGGTGTGTAACTCAGCCGGCCGACTCACCGCTGTCGGGATCCGTGTAGAGCTGATGACAATCCCGCAGGATGCGCTCATCGCAGGACACGCTGCCGGACACCGAGTCGGCGTTCGCAGCACTTCGGCTCTTAACTTTCCCAGACATCGTGAATGAATGACGAATTTAAAAACACTTAAAGGCTTTCTCGTCCAAGCTCTTGTGAAACAAGCCGGTCAGGAAATAAGTAGCTGATCCCCGTTTGAATGAACCCGGTCGCGCCCGTTACGTCAGTAGGCCACGTCGTCAACTAGTTCGTCCGGGGGGGTTTCGCAAACGCTTCTGGGTAATGTCGTTTCTTAATTGATTAAGGGCCCTTTTGCCCTTGCTTATGTAGGCTGCGATCCAGCTCGCTTGTGGGCGTCCTGCTTACTACATAGGCGTAAACTCTGAACTACACCACTATATTATTACTAAATATGGTAGTGCATCTGTCGGTTCAAAGTATATAAAGTCAAAATAAATCAAGCGTTACAACTTTCATAATGTAGGGCTTCCATCATGTGAAACTTGAAGACCCCTTGAAATTAATTTGGTCAATGATTTCGTAGTCCTTATATGGGCAGTGAGTGCAGGTTTTTATCATTTCATCATTAATTAAATACTCAAACATAAACAGTTTGAAAAATTGGATTAACATATTTCCTGAACATGCAAGCAGGGCGTTGGCATTCTTATGGTGAAGTCATCTTGTCCCATATCAAATAAGAGAACATTAGCCAAACGTCGCTATTTAAAATCAATAAGAAATCTGACACCAAATATATGGGGTTGCTTGTCTGGGAATATGAGATGCACAATCACAGTCCACCAACAAGCGAGCAAATGCACAAGTCTACAGCAAAACCATCATGCAAAATGGAAACGACTAGGCTCGTTGATTGCAACAAAGATGGGAGTCCACACATGATTAAAAGAGCTTAAAGTCATATTTAATAATAATATGTATCAAAGTAGACCAATATATTACTGTAACCTAAAATCGGTATAATCAGTGGTGTGTAGTATCTGGATGAGTGGAAAGACCAAACATAGCACCAAACCAAAAGGAAAATGAAATGACCAATTTACAGCCAAACAAGACAAATATCTCCCATTACTTGTGGAAGCACCATGTAGGCCTACATTGATCCAGGAGAGAGGGTCGTCACAAAACACAAATACAAAAGGTAAGATGCGCCTCATTCTGATATCAGAGTTCAACCATGAATCATGAATAGAGGGAATGGCGTTGGTGCTAGAAGTATATGTTGTAAATGCGGTCAACTAACTCTCAATAGCGATCATAAGCTAGCATGAACTCCTTCTACCTGTGGCACCAAGGAGATGAGTGGGTAATGTGTAATGGCTTCATTATGAATAAGCATAACTAACTACTTGAGGCACATACATGAGATAGCGCTTATTGCATGCCCGTCTGTCTGTCTACCCCATAAACCTTCACAGTTACGCATGTATGATTTCTTCATTGTCTTCAATCTTTCCTTCATCCTTACAATATACGTTTGTGTCTTCTGGTTACCAGTGTGCATGTCTCTCCTTGGCGACTATTTCCAGGAAATTCGAATGACTCGCATAGAGCGCGAAAGAGGAGTCAATGTCGACCCAGGTGACTTGTCCGGCATCGTCACCGGCTTGCAGTGGCAGCTCGCTCACGCTGTTGCCTAGAGCAACAACAGGGAGAGTTCAATTCACTTGTACACACACACACAATGTTGAAAAGAACAATGTGGTTTCAGTACCTGTTTCGTCGTGGAAGTTGACGGCAACCGTCTCCATCCAGGCATTGTCTGTGTTTCTCGGGTCATCCACATAGCCTTTATATACCTTCACGAGAAGACCAAGAAGATTTAACCACAGATTTAAGGTTCAACTTGATTTTAAATAAGGCATCAAATGTTTGTCCCCTTACATTTGTGTGTGTGTGTGTTCTATGTGTGTGTGTTCTATGTACATACGTACATGTGTATGGTTCTATTTATGGTTCTACTGCCTGTATATATTAAGAGCGTCTTTTCGGATTATACGGGGGGGGGCTTCATTTTCCATATTCCCGTCAATACACCAACACACCAATACATGTACACACCAATTTCCTAATTCTACATGCCTCATAACATATCTACACACATTTTGTTTACCATACATTTCTGGTCCACTGGCAAAACTAATAAGACCCTCCTCTATAACCAACCTGAAACCCGGGCGAGTTGAATAGCTTGGTGATGCGTTCGTGGGTCTTCGCCCGCTCTCCCGCTGTGACGGACAGAGAGTTGAGCGCTTCTTCAGAGAATTCCCTCTGCAGCGTGAGAGAAACCAACTCGCCTGGGTCTACCATACCCTGCGATTAAGCAACACAGGCATAAAGTATGAAAATATGAACCTGACCAACAACAGTAATAAGGCAGTCTGGCTGAGGCGCGGCTGTTCACTGATGCGTTCGCGATATGATACCCAAGAAAAGTATATACACAGGGACATATAGGGACAATTAGGCCATTGCTAAATGTCGTGTTAATGTAAATATTCAGACAGAGAAGGAAAAAAAAAAGTGTGGCGTACTCCAGGAATAGCCCACTCCCCACAATCCTTCCTCTTGATGGAGACAAACTGCAGGACTGGCCGTTTAGACGCTGGGTGGGACATCTTCTGCCCTTTGGCGTCTACTTTCCATCTGCAGGTGGGAGGGAATCACAATAGGAGCTATACTCACAATCCAATGCCTTGGGATTTCCACAGACATTGATGTTACAAAATTTGAATTAACTTAAAGTTGCAGTTAAAATGGCAAATAGACTGCATTTATATAGCGCTTTTCTGACCTGTGGCCACTCAAAGCGCATTACAATTCGTGCCTCACATTCACCCATTCATACACACATTCATACAGCGACGGCGGTGTCAACCATGCAAGCCGACAGCCAGCTCCTCGGGAGCAGTTGGGGTTAGGTGTCTTGCTCAGGGACACCTTGACACGGCTAGGAGGAGCTGGGAATCGAACAAGCAACCTTCCGGTTGCCAGACAACCCGATCTACCTCCTGAGCCACTGCCACGTGTAGTATTTGTAAAAGCCGAAAACTCAGATCCAGAATAATTTTACTTTAATAGCAACTCTTTAAGACCATCGCTGTGCAAACATTCCAATATTTCTCATTAAAAGCCTCACTTTACAAGCTCATTTTTAAGGCATAATCTAAACAATTAAATGCAATTTCATTGAGATGATTTTTCTATTTCTATTTCATGTCATGTCATGTCATGTCGTCACACACCTGTCTCTACAAGGTCCATTTGTCCAATAGCAATGGCCGAAAATTACCTTGTGACTATTGGATCCGCAGCATGATTGGGTCCCCAGCGTCCCAGCAAACCTCTCCCGGCCAGCCCTGTACGTCCACATGGGTTGCTATGACAAAATAATTAATGATAACGTTTAACTCACAGTGAAGAAGGCCCACGGACGGACCCGGGTGTGTAGACATGGTCTGTGGTCTGTGTAGCAGCAACACTTACAGAGGCCTCGCCTGCACCACCTTATAGACTCCCTGGAAGCTCGTCCTGTCCACACCGCCGTCCACAGAGTTGAACCGAGGGGCAAATGTACTGCATCACAAACAACAAAAACGTACAGGTCAAAACTGACACGACATTATGCTTCGCCTGTTTTCAAGTTAATTATGGGTCTATAGTTTCTAGCTGTGGTCTCATCTAGATGCAATCATGTTTCAATAAAGAACAGTCGGTCAATTATATTCAATAAGATTCAGGCAACGTGTTTTTGACGTTGTTTTTTTAATGTAAAAGTAGAAACATCATAGGAGGTACCTGTGCCATGTTGACCAACATCTGTAGCATTATGGCAAGAAATCCAATCAGAGCAATACATTTGCAATCGATGAATAATCCCAATAATCGAAAAACATCCCCTTTTAATTGGCCAGAGCAACTTGTCATTGAGTGGTGTGCCATTCCCATGTCTCACCCTATATCTGGATCTGCCCATGTTGGTCTTTTAGTTACGCATGCATCGGTGTGGTTGACAGGACTGTACTGAGCCCACACCTGGCTCCAATCCACCTTGTCATCCGGCACAGAGAAGCGCTTGATTTGAGACCCTGGGTACGTTTGGCATCTGGACTTAAGATGTGGTGGTGCAACAGAAGACGACATCATTCTCAATGTGTTTGTGTATGGCTTATAAACACATTCAGTGGCGGATTGGCTGCTAATGAATGACAGAGCAGAAGAAGAGGATAGCCGAAGTCTGAAGGGCAAGAGAAGAGAGGTAGAATTACGATGGGACAGAAGTTATAAGTGGTCATCACCAGCTAAACTCTGACACTTACAACCTTGTGGTGGATGACATTCCACACCAATCACATATTCTGTTGTTCTGTAATAAGCCCAGAACTCATCTGTACAAAATGGGTGCATATAAAGTTGCCCTAGATGTAGGAAATACTATCCTCCTGCTATTGATCTCATCTGCTTCACCAGCCCATTGGTCAACGACATAGAACATGACCAGAACAAGGGCGAAATACTGAGTCGCAAATTCCCACGATGCATTTTAAATAGTTACATTTAGTTATTATTATTGAAGACGGTTTAGTTCTTATTGTATATAGTTTCAAATAAGTTAAGTTTGGCTATGTACAGAACACTATATTAGCCACACTACTCTGACCTTTGCACTACTCGAAATTGCCAAAATGCAAGAAATGTAAGAGTATGAGCTTTTATGAAGGTCTTTGCATACCTGGTTTCTGGTTTGCCAACCGTGCACGGCAATCCTAAGATTGTAAGTGCTACTCGAATCCGCCCGATCCAGTTATGATTCCAACTAAGTCGTATCATTCCTTGGCTAGAGTAATAAACAATCACCACCAGCACCACATTACAACCATGCAACAGCAGCAACCAGGAAGCAGCGGAGAGCGGCTGCAATTGCGTCACGACAAAAAGGGTGTGTTCCAGTCGCGTGTTTCTGCCTGCCCGTTTCTGCCCGGAGTTACGAAATCTATCTGTGATTTCTGCCCAGTTATATGCCTTTGACTGGTGTGCATTCTATAGTCAATAAATCATCTGTTTAGAATTGAGTAGTCGATTAAGCAAATATAACACTATGAATGTTGTGCCCGGCGACAACCAAAGAAGCCTAGTTGAGCTAATTAAAACTATTGCTATTGTTATTATTATTATTATTATTATTATTATTATTATGATGTGGGGGTGGGTTAATCATCTTGGAATTGCTCGACCCATCCTCTTTGATACATCAAGGATGAACATGACCATTGAATGTACAATGCCTACAAATTAACCCTCTCGTGGCACATTAACTAGGAAGTCGTGATCAATCAGCAGAAAGGGCAGGGACGTGTTGCGTAAAGAAAACATACTATCAATATATGATTTTAAAAAAAATACTCAGCATCAAATAACAGCGTAAAATGGAATTATCATAATTACATCAAAGATGCTACAGTGTAACACATTCGGCACGCCCACTCGTGGATGCTGCGTGTTTGTTTCATTGGTCGTGCGTGTTTTGTGTCAACCAAGCGAGGTCGTTTCGGCGGCGCTTCTCCTTCAAAACTGAAACCCGTTCGACATAACTCCGCCCGGCTCGGCTGGCCCCGGTGGCGCAAAACGAACGTGACGTCACTACCGTAGCTTGGCACGCGCATTTTACGCTCAGTGTTGCGATCAAATCCGCGCTCTTGGGCGAAATCCATTTACACTCTAGTAGTAGAAGAGGGCCCCGATTGAGTAGGCTTTTGCGTTCTGTTTCCACCACGAAAACAGCAACGTTCGTGTGCGACATTTGACAAAACCGACAAAGCCGTGAGTTATACACGAGAGGATACTCGACCGAATCTATCGACGAAAAAAAAAACAACCAGTCATATTTCGAGAGCTTTTTAAACCATGGCGGATTCGAGCAGCAGCAACAGCAGCAGCAGCAGCAGCAGCACCGTGGCGGCGGTCGGAGCCGCAGCCTCAAATAGCGGCGCTGCCGGGGCGGCCGGCACTGTTGCGCACGATGCGTCCACCGGAGCCGCGGGGTCCAACAAGGGTGCGTCGGAGCTGGTCAAGGGGCAGGCGTTCGACGTCGGCCCCCGCTACATCAACCTCTCCTACATCGGAGAGGGGGCGTACGGAATGGTCTGGTAAGGGTTTTTAATTTGGACTTTTTTCCTCCCGTGTTATTTGCTATTAAATAAATCAGCTAGCAAAAAGCACACAAGGGGGGGTGTTTCGTTAGCAAGATCCTGTGTTAACGGGCTAAAAATGAGCTGTCACGGTCAGCGGCAATACAGGCGAGTGCGGAATTGATGCACAGGCACTAAATCAAGAAAAATGACCACTGAACAAACATTTTGGAAGCTAAGCCAGCCGACCCCGTCTTGTGGTGAATGTGTTTAGCTGCTATAAGCTACAGGCGTGGCTATGAGCTTGCAGAAACATACAGGAAACCAGGGGGTTTATTGCGCAGGAGCTAGCTTGGCTACCAGGGGAGGAAACTTGTTCCGAATACATCTGACAACTTAATAATGCTGTCTATGTGGTCACGTCCCCATCCCAGTAGCACCTTTCATTTTGTGTATCGCCTGCAGTTGACTTTAGGTCGATGCAGCAAATGCGGTTGCATGCGAAGCCAGTAGAAGTGTGTGTGTGTGTGTGTGTGTGTCGATCAGCGTGTGCTGTCTCAATAGGCTGCACGGATAATCACTGTTTATCCCCCAGTTAGCATGTGGCTGCCAGGAGAGAGCACGCGCCTACAGCACGGCTAAACACAAACACACACAACAGGGGAGA
>OOFB01007372.1:16263-23763 GCA_900323305.1 Trachyrincus murrayi | reverse complement strand
TACTAATTGTGTGTATATATTTGTTTCTGTATATACTTTATAGTTCTTTGCACATTCGCATCTTCATTACTATGACTGTCCAGCACATCTGCTGCGACAGACTTATTTCCCATCTGGGATTAATAAAGAACATCTTATTGTATCCTAATGAAGCTCTCTTCTGTGTTTGATAAAGCAAGTGGATGTGGTCCCAACACTGGTCCAGTCAACTATAACAAACACAAGAAAGGAACAACATAAATAGCTTCAATCCCGCCGCCATTTGTCTTGTACTGCCATTGTCAATTAAAGTGTTTTTGTGGACCGCTGGTCGAAGTGTGCGATAATTACTCATCGGGGACAGTTACTGTCCCCTCTCGCCAGACTGGCGTTGCCACGGCAACAGCAACAAAAGTTTCGGACGTCTTCCCCGCTAATTCCTTACAGATAAAGTTGTTGTGACATACTTATGTCATCTGGCTCATCTTTAGAGTTGGCCACCGATCAATGTACAAGAGTGTATTGAAATAATGAAAATATAAATAATGAAACAAATTATAATTTAGAATATATTTAAAAAAAATTGCAATTATTTACCAATGACAATTAGCTATAATTTGCATAACACTGCAACAATAGCAACAACCACAACTCATACTACTAGCCTACAACCTCAACAACAACTATACTATTTCCAGCTAATATGACCACTGACATAAAGCTGAGCTAAAACAACACATGACAAATAATCAACAACAACAACAACAACAACAACAACAACAACAGGAAACAGCAACAATGATTATTGTTTTCCTTTCCAACGGCACTGTTGAAAATATAATAAAGACAAATGCCGCCATCTAGTGGTGATACAATACAACTGCAACCCTATTTCACACCTCATCCCACATGTTAGCCACACATGTGGCACGCCTGTTTATTGTTTTCAATCGCAGCTGCAGCCCACTGTCTCTACACGTAGCCCGTCTCCATCGCTGTCTATTACCTAGTTTCGGGGTACGTAATTGCATTAATGTCCATTAATGCATGGTTGAAATCTAATTGATTGATAAAAAAATGTAGCGATCACTTGGTTATTTAATTTCATGCCTTTGCGTTCAGACGTGCGGAAACAAATGTATCACGTATAGAACATTTTTGCTAAATATTGACTTTTAATTGAACATTTCTGAGGACACGGACTCGGCCGCTGAACGGCCAGCCAATCAGAGCAGCCGGTTACGTCGACGTCATCGACGCCGCAGCGTTAGCGCAGCCACCATAACACACACACACACACACACACACACACCCCATCCATCTGACATTAATGAAAGGGTAAGCTTTTGATGTTCCCCAGTATATACGAGCGGAGACGCACTTTGTTGTGTCTTTTCAACGAGTATCCAGAAGGCGCCCCGCTATTATTGTCATGCCAGTCTCGTCGCATCGGAGTTAAGTTGTGTCTCGAAGGGAGAGAGGGAGGCCTGTTGTTGTTGTTATTATTATTGAGCTTTCGATCCGGCTAATACGCTAAGGTGCCAGCGAGGACATAAGGTTAACCAGAGCGATCTGACTTAAGTTATAAGCCAGTGTAACCTCAAAGCGTACACTGCAGCATGCTAGCCCAATGCTACACGAAACGGCATGCTAACTCCATACAAGTCACTGGAAAACGATCTAGCAAGCAGACAGTAACCAAACTGAGACCTGATGACGACTTAGTAGTGCCCAGGTTGTTTACAGGCTGTTTTTATTTACAGCCTTTCATGGCAACCAGGCTGAAATATAGGTTGGATGAGTTGATACTTTTGGGTGCAAATGTGACTGCTGCTTTACAATGTTATAGACGAGCACATGACATGTAGTGTGCAGTGTGCATAACGCACACTGCAGCTCACAACATGATGTGTTAGTGTTGAATTAGTTGAACTACAATATTAGTTTGATCTCTTTTCCCTTTCATTCTTTCTCCTTCTCTCTCGATCCAGAATAGCTTTATTGGCATGGTTCTTGCTCTCTTTCTTTATATACACGAATGCATGCATATATACATATAATAAATAAATAAAAAAAACAGTAACATCTAACTTCATTTCCCACACACAGAGCCCGGCAGTAAAATGGCCGCCGCCTCTCTGGATGCGGACGTAATGCGCGAGGTTCTCGAATGCCCCATCTGCCTGGAGACCTACAGCCAGGACCAGCTGAGGCCCAAGCTCCTGCAGTGCGGTCACACCATGTGCCGCCAGTGCCTGGAGAGGCTGCTGGCCAGCACCATCAACGGCGTGCGATGCCCGTTCTGCAGCAAAGTCTCCCGCATGAGCAACATCTCGCAGCTGGCCGACAACCTCACCGTGCTGAAGCTCCTGGACTGCACCAGCTCCTGCGGTGCCGCCGCCGCCCTCATGTGCCGGTCCTGTAGCAACCGCCTGCCGCACCAGTACTGCCACGACTGCTCCACGGTCCTCTGCGAACCCTGTAAGCTCCAAGGTCACCAGGGCCACCTGGTGCAGCCCATCCGAGCCGCGGCCGAGCAGCGCCGCAAGGAACTGGGAGCCAAGCTCGTGGCTCTCCGGGAAGCCATGGGCCAGATCCAGAAGGAGAAGGCGTTCATCGACAGCGTCTCCCAGTCCCTGAGGGCGAAGTACCGGGCGGTGCAGCAGGACTACGCGAATTGCGAGCTGAGCCTCCAGGAGGAGCTGGGCCGCGCGCGGCAGGGGTTCACGGCCTCCATGGCGGAGATGGAGAAACTGAACCGCCAGGTGCTGGAGGAGCAGACGTACCTGCTGCACATCGCCGAGGTCCAGGTGGTGTCCCGCTGCGACTACCTGACCATGCAGGCGAGGCAGGGCGACATCGCCCTGCTGGAGAACGCCGCGGGGTGCCCCGACGACGCGGAGCTGGACCTGAGGGGCAGCTTGCCCAAGACACTGAAGCTGCAGGAGCCCCTGCTCCTCAAGGCCGACCACCGCCAAGGCCGCCCGGCTGTCGACGTGGCTCAGCTCACCGCCAAGATGTGCACCGTCACCGTGTACGACGGAGACGAGGGGCTGGAGCTCCCCGCGGAGGACGGTCCGGCGGGCGCTGTGGGCGGCGAGGCGGCAGAGTCCTCGCAGGAATCGATGGATCTTTACAGAGACATCAACATGGTGCCCGCCGCGGAGGAGGCCGCGTGCGCCTCCCCGGCCAGCTTCAAATCAAAGTCCCTCGACGAAGGAGGAGGGCCTCCGTCTGGAGCCGCTGGGGCGGACGCGGGGCCTCACCTCTGCCAGTTCGTCAAGAGGATGGGCTGCAAGGGAAACCTGCCCGGCATGTTCAACCTGCCGGTGAGCATTTGTGTGACGCCGCAAGGCGAGGTCCTGGTCGCCGACCGCGGCAACCACCGCGTGCAGATCTTCAACCGCAAGGGCTTCCATCGGCAGATCCAACGCAACGCCAGCAGCATCGACAACTTCGTGCTGAGCTTCCTGGGCGCCGACATGCCCAACCTCATCCCGCTGTCCATCGCCGTCACCGCCCAGGGGCTGATCGGCCTGACGGACAACTACGACAACTCGGTGAAGGTGTACACGATGGACGGCCACTGCGTGGCCTGCCACAAGAACCAGCTGATCAAACCCTGGGGCATCGCGGCCATGCCCTCCGGCCAGTTCGTGGTGACGGACGTGGAGGGCGGTAAGCTCTGGTGCCTGGCGGTGGAGCGCAGCGTGGGCGTGGTCAGCTACAGCCGCCTGTGCTCGGCGGTGCGTCCCAAGTTCGTGGCGTGCGACGCCGAAGGCACGGTGTACTTCACGCAGGGGCTGGCGCTGAACTTCGAGAAGCGCCACAACGAGCTGCAGCTGGAGGGCGGCTTCTCCATCGGCTCGGTGGGCGCCGACGGCCAGCCGGGCCGGCAGCTGAGCCACTTCTTCTCGGAGAACGAGGACTTCCGCTGCATCACGGGCATGTGCGTGGACGCCGGCGGGGACCTGCTGGTGACGGACAGCGGCAGGAAGGAAATCCTGCGCTTCCCCAAGGAGGGCGGGTTCCACGTGCTCATCCAGGAGGGGCTGACGTGCCCGGTAGGCGTGGCCATCACGCAGAAGGGGCAGCTGCTGGTGCTGGACTGCTGGGACCACTGTGTGAAGGTGTACGCGTACATCCAGAAGAGGCGCTCGTCCACCTGCTAGGCGGGGCGGACAGGAAGTGCGGCCCGCGCGTGGCGTGGCGTTCGTGTCGGGTGTCGCGAGGTTGTAGGTATGTTTTTGAATGTGTGCAGGGGGTGTTGTTGGGGAGAGTAAAAGGGAGAAAAAGAAAAAAGCCTGACCCTTGTGCAGAATAATAGTAACACTAATATTAACGGCTGGAATCCAAACCGACTACCATAACAACGCTATTGATCTATTTGTACATGATTGGGCATGTTTTACTGTTCTGGATCCTCCTATCACATTGTGCCAGTATTTGATTTTCAACCCGTGTCCTAATTCGGTTTCCTGTCGTTCCAAACGTCACGGTACCGACGTGTACCTAGCAGCGACCAGAGCATTTGGGTTACGGGTGGACATGAAGCTTTAATTACATTTTCTGAATTCTTTGACGCCATTCGAACACAGCAGGGATATTTGAACTGTAAATCAGTCTAATAATAATTCAAACAAAGTAGAAGCACAGCCTCTTGTGAGGTCTGCCATGAGGTCGCCTACAATTGGTCAGAACGGGTCACATGACTGGTTAGCGTTGTGGTGGTTTGCCCCTCCCCTTTCATTAATCTAACAGGCCTTACCGGTGGGGGTTAAACGAGGGCCATTATCACCAGACCTGGTTTGTTTCATACGTCCAGCTGTGTGTGACCTGGAAGGCCTTTTCACGCCTGGTTATTTCTTGAGTCATTCTATGTGGTTGTTATGCATTTAATCATTTAATCGACGACATTTTACAGTTTTAGTTTGCAGTGTGGCACTCAAAGAACTTGACATTAGTCTTTAAGTTAACACAGCATGGGCTTCGATTAGCAGTCGGGAGGATAATAGGACAATAGTTGGCTGATTATTAGCACAAATAACAGTTTTGTGAGTTGAAGAAGCATAATTACTACACAACGCTGTCTGTGAACTCTTTTCAAATGGAGATGACAAAGTCAGCTAATACGATAGAGGAATATGTTGTATGTTGTTTTTTCAAGGGCTTTATATATATATGTTTTTATATATATATATATATATATAAATAAATCAGGTCAGAAAAACACAAGGCTAAGCACAAAACAGCTCTAGAAATAGGCTATCCAAGGGCAACATTGTACCCGGCTTAATCTGTTATCTGCAGCGTTTCTAATGGCTTTGCAACCCGTCAAAGCCCACGTTCTCCCGTCACCTCATCTGACTGCTTCGGTGGCCGCTTGAAAGCAAAGTTTTCTGATCTCGCCGACTTCCCTCTACTTTTCCAACACCCCCGGGCTCCCCCAGAGGCATGCTGACATCGCGGTTGCCAAGATGAATTCCTGGGCGCGCACAACAGATGCCATTCTAACTGCCCCGCTCGATTATACTCAGTCAGACTGTGGCCGCGGTCCCCGTGGGCACAGAAACTGGCCCTTTTGTGCGAGGCTATTTCTTACCTGTCCCAAAATGCCCGTTTTATTCTGAACAACCC
Source organism: Trachyrincus murrayi (assembly GCA_900323305.1). Lineage (NCBI taxonomy): Eukaryota > Metazoa > Chordata > Actinopteri > Gadiformes > Macrouridae > Trachyrincus > Trachyrincus murrayi. Next base: position 18,147 of record OOFB01007372.1, on the reverse strand, counting down.
GGGAGAAGTTCTAGCCAAGTGCCGGATGAGTAGTCGCGATGTTTGCCGACACTTTGGCCCGAAAATGCCTCCATTATATTGCTCATAAGCAGCGTACACCTGGGGAATGAATTGAACAATTGTGGAGCTCATTTCTTTTCTTGTTTCTTTATACGGCCACCCCTCAGGGAGAACCGAATCTGTCCCTAACGAAGACGAAGTCTCAGGTGGCCAGGGTGCCCACCCACACATACAGACTCCCAAAGGTCAAAGTTGTTCTCCCCGTCCTTTTTACTGGCCTTAAGGCCTCCGTCGTCAGGCAACAAGGAATTGCGTTCCCTGACCCCGCGGAGGCCGGCCGTGTGTAAAAGACAAGAATGCCAAAAGAGGGCCCCTCCTGTCCTGTCGCATCTCGTCAAGGCTAGGCCAGCTTGTGCCCCCCCCATCACCCCCCCCATGCCAGAACGTTTAGAATTTGGTATCTGACATGTCTGTTTTTAGTTGTTTTTGTATATTTCTAACATTTGTTACTTGGTATAGCACGTGAAGGGATACAGACTCCTCGTGTCTTTCCGAAGCAATAAAAGTGCTTATTGATCCAGGGTCGAGGTAAATCCGCATAACCAAAGACGTAGAGAAAAAAAAACCAAAAGAAATCCTTTCAACGTAGGCTTTTTCTGCCATTGCTTGGGTGGTCTTTGTGTGTAACCGCGTGTACCACCCGTGTGGCCCTTTAACTGTTTTTGTCAGTTGTATTTCAAGATTTGCTTTTAATGAAAAGCGTGTTCCAAATAAAATGACGTCGGTTAGTGTTGTTGTTTACACTGCCAATGTAGTCAAGGTCTGGTAACTTAACGATGACGTAATGAAATATCGGCATTTGTCTCCATATGTCCTTCGGTTTGAATGACTGCCTGGGCAATGGTGTTATGGTGCAACTACGTACATATCACTGACTGTGAATGTCTGAGTGACTGGTAACACGTCAGTCTCTGCGTATTAGCTGGGCCTGAACTATTGTTTTACAAAACGGAAGAACCAGAGGGAATCCATAACGAGAGCCATTCCTTAAAAAGCCATGCATTTCGACATCGACTACATGTCACATATCTGATCTTTGCATGTTAAAACGAAACTGCTAAATTCCAATTATAACGTTTACGTTGTATGCATATTTTACACGTCTATCCAACAGCAATGCACTGTGTGTCACGGGCAGTTTGAGTGATTGTTCCATTTGCATTATGTCATAATGTGTATGACCTCATTCATTATTTTGTTGGCTAGTGATGTTTCATCACCCAATAATTAAAATGTAATGATATTTGCTATTTAATGGTATTCACAACTTTGATGCTGCAATAACTTGTCGACTCTTTACTACAAGCCCTCCTTCAAGTTAATTTCTACCACAGATGGTGAGAGGACAGAAAGAACCCCATTACATAAAAAAAATAATAGTGTCTTTGTTTTCAATGGGCTTATCCTCCAAACTGTCACGTCACCTTAAAAGTGTGTTTCATGTCCTGCACTATGTTGGGAGTGGAGTTACACTCTTCGTCTTCACTCCCTCTCCTTGTATTTAAAATGTCTCGGGATTTATTTCAGCCTACCCAACCGTGACATTACAATGTCAGCGGCGTGCGTGTAGTGTAGAGTCTTTCATCGGAGGCTGTAAACCTAACATTGCGGTTTTATTGGCGCCTCTGTGAAGCACGAGGCCGTGTGTTTCATTATCTCCACCGAGTGTAATAAAGATTAACAATCAATCCGCGTGTCACTGGTTTTATTCATCGTATCTGATATTTAAGTCGATTACTTGGTGGTGCTCGCTGATGTGTGTTGTGTACAGATCCATAATGACTTAATTATTAGGGACAGTCATTAATAGGGGGGGGGGGGGGG
>OOFB01007371.1:2500-20859 GCA_900323305.1 Trachyrincus murrayi | reverse complement strand
ACAGATTCTGTTGTTTTGCATCGTTCAGGTGTGTGTGCGTGTTTGTGTGTGTGTGTGTGTGTGTGTGTGTGTGTGTGTGTGTGTGTGTGTGTGTGTGTGTGTGTGTGTGTGTGTGTGTGTGTGTGCGTGTGTGCGTGCGCACGTGTCTCAATACGTTTTTTCCCATGCCCAGCATCAGCCAACGCAGCTCACATGTACCTCATAAAAAACAGAATCCAATCGTGTTCCCGCTTAAGGCTGTTCCTCTCTTGGTCGAGTGCACATGACGTCGTCAACGGATGGTTGGTGGCAGATTTATGGCGGTTACTTAGGAAGATGAGTCTTTTGGAAGAGGACATTAATCACGGCCCCTTGTGTGTGTGTGTGTGTGTGTGTGTGTGTGTGTGTGTGTGTGAGTGTGAGGGGCTATTGTTGGCAGTCATATCATTAAACCATATGACTCTATAAGATCTCTCCCTCTCTCTCTCTCTCCCTCAAAGGCTCTTAAAGCTGCTGTAAGTCCGGTTTGAGAGCTGTAAAGAGAGAGAGAGCAGAAAAAAAGCGGAAGAGAGCAAGATTTGGAAAAATAAACGACCCAAAAAAACACCCCCTCCCTCTCTGCTCCCTCCCTCCCTACGTTTCTCCGCCATTGAGAACAAAATAATAATAATAATACATTCGATTTACATAGCGCTTTTTACAGTGCTCAAAGATGCTTGAGAAGTGTTGCATTTCACGCCCCTTGTGACTGACAGGTAAGATAGATTCTAATATCTAAACTGGCTCATACAGAGGCAGGCGCAGTCACCCGGAACAGATATTCTCACAGAGCATTTCACTCACTAATAGCTGACGGATGGCTATGGCATTTCTAACAAATTATACTCTGATGTAGCATCAATTAGTATACAATTCCTCTCAGAATAGACCCCCCCTATCCCTCCTGGTACAATAGAACAATAGATACAGTTGTGGATGATGACTTTGTCCATGCATGTTACTAGATGCCCTCTACCATCTCACAGTATCTTGCACCACAACCACTGAAATAACTTCAAGCAATATTTCACCCATTTTACATATTTGGCTTAATGTCCACTTATTTACAATCAAATACATTTGATAAGAGGCTTATGTACTGAACCTGAAGCAACCCATCTTTGACCTTTCTTTTTAATAATTCACTTTATTGTTTGAGTAAATGTATTTGTGCTTGCGTCAAATCACAACGACACTATCAAAGTCCCAAGTCTCTCTCGCGATGTGATGAAGCAGCACTTCTATGCAGTACGGAAACACGCTCACACACCTCCACAATTTCTTGCATGACTCAGAAATACCATTGTACAGTAGTATGGATGGAATAAAGGGAGGCTGTTGCCATGGTATCCTTTGGAAAGAGAGATGGTCCATGGTCTACGGCTTTAACCAGCTCGGCTCATGAAGAAAAATACAATGTTACAAAAGAGAAATAAACCTATTCAACGATTCCTAGACAATACTGTCTTGCGCAATGCAACGTCTGCACTCACAGAATGTTTGCTGCGTAGAAATATGATTTGGGTCACTACTTTGGACTCTGCGTGAAACGTAAAGCAGCGGCTCGAGGTGCGAGTTTGTTCCCCGCGCGAGTAAAGGCACCTGGGTGCGAGCTCTGCCTCGCGCACCGTTGGGTATACGTGCACGCGCTATATTACCTGGAGTCCTCGTTGCGCACAGATGTAGGCAAAGCGATTCAATAGAAAGGTTCGGTCAAATAACTTAAGTAACTATTAATCCAGCCAAGGAAGAGTTACAAAAATACGCACCTGCTTCAAAAACAATAATGAAAAAGCAAAAATGAGTTAAATAGGCGATAAGTTACTCACGGATTCCAGGAGCGCGCAGAAGAGAACAACAAAGACGCTTTCTGAAACTTCTCTTTTCATAATGATAAAAAAAATAATAATCAGAGAATTGACTGTAATTAAACCCCTCTTAAGTTTGTAAGAGACACCCTCGCTCTCGGAACGTTCCCGTACTCTGACTGGAGACCGGAGACCCGTCTGGTCCTCCTCCTCCACTCGGTTTACCTTGAACGACTGGAGACCAGCGAAACGGTCATGGGGACGTCAGTCGATCACCGCGTGCGTCGCTGAAACTTGTGCTTTCACTTCGGTGAAAGGTCTGAACGCAGAAAGCACGTGCGCACGCATTCCGCAGGCTACTTACCCACATTTGGATTCATACATTATGTTGAGCCTAAAGTGACTACATATGAATGCAGAAGTTCAAGTTTAAGTCACTTTGTCTTTTACACAACGGATGATGTAATAACGACGCAAAATGTAACTCCTGCGCATATGTAGTAGCCTAAGTGGGCTACTACTAGGCCGAATACATTATTACATTATGTGTAAGTTATTGCATTATCAAGCAAGTACAATAGTTTTGCCTTAATAGTGTAATAATTGTATTACATTATAAAACAAGTCAATTCATTATGAATTAACAAGGTAATTGATTAACGGTAGATTGTAACAACACAACACAACATTTACATAAGAAACATAGGCCTATATTGTTACATAGGCCTACATAAATAGATAAATAATAGGCTACATAGATAATAGTTGTTATTAGCCAATTTTACTTTTACCTGAATACAGTTTACTTGATAAAAAATCATCCATAGAATTGTCTCTGCAACAAAAGTTACAAGATCACAATTTTCCAATCTAATATTGGTGATCTGTCCTATTGGATGAAAGACATCATAACTTTTCAACATAACTTTAACCAACGATAAAATAAATGTAGAATAAAATATGACTGATGACTGTACGTTATTGGCCATTTAAAAAAAAAGCCTACACGTCATTTCTCCTACCTTGAGAGAACATGAACTTCAAAGAAACAGAAACTGGGATCTGGCTGCTGACTAGATGAATCATCAGTGTTTTGGTTGGTAAGATGAGGAGCTGTTTTTCGCTTGGTCATTCAAATCCAGTCAAAACGTGCGTGACTTCAGTGTCTCTGCTGGTCCCTCTGCTAGCCCCCATAGCCTTGACTCTGCCACGGCTCCCCCATGCTAACCATCTACAGGGACTAATGCAGTTGAACTTTTACACGTTTACAACCAAAACACAACACACACACATGACCTTTCCCGCACACACCCCACATACAAACAGACCACAAACATGTATTTAGTGCATACAGTAGCCTACATAAAGTAGGCCTACATACATACACCCACTGTATCATCATCCCTGGCAGGAAGTCTTACTGGGTGACACACTCGTGAGGTCGTCGGACAGAAGCCTCACCTGTCATGGCCGACGACAGGTTCCACCAGACAGGTTCTGGACTCCTGCTGGACGACTCTACGGAGGACAGAAGACTCTTTCATCTCTTCATTGTTCCTTTCAACTTCTTCCTCTTCTTCTGATCTTTAAACAACACAATCTCTCTTCTCCTGGAAGGCGTTTCATTGTTTTTTTTTAAGGGTGATGACCAGGGAGTTTAAATAAATTTTTCAGTCAGGCTTTCCTAAAATGAAGAAAAAACATCAAAACGACCGTTTTCTGAAAATCAATAGGATTGCTTTTTTGTATTCCTTCCAGACATCAATAAGGCCTTGCTTTTTGAGTGCGCACACGCACACACACACACACACACACACACACACACACACACACACACACACACACACACACACACACACACACACACACACACACACACACACACACAATCCCTGGCATTCAATCATGCTCTTCTTCTTGTACTCCTTGAGCTCTGTCGTTATGAGATTAGACTGCAACAGACATAATTCCTTCAGAAGTATACCTAACCTATAGGCCTACATACCTCAGTTGAAAAGCAAAAACCTATTATTTGTTTTTGACCAAACGTCAAAACACATCCTAGAAGAATATAATGTATTAGCACACCATCAGTCAAAGTGTTAAAGGTTACACACGTAGGCCGACAACTTTGGAAGCATTGTCATAAAAAGTATTGGGAGCACTTGCTGTTACTGTCGGTTAATAGCGCACCATGAATTATGTTCATAGTTCTTAACAAGCCAGTTTTTACTCCAGCATTACCAAGCACATTACTAACCAGTTCAATAAAATATGTATCTACAAAATCATGTGAATGAGAGAATGGAGAATCCCCAAATCATACAAATCGGGAACAAACAGCGAAATTCTGTTAACAAATCCATTAGTTATTAATTCTGTTGTAAACAAATCCATTATAGTTATTAATTCTGCTGTTAACAAATCCATTATAGTTATTAATTCCGTTGATCGTCAGTGACATGAACAGATTTGTGTCTATATCCATCAGGTCTCTCTTGCAAAAGAGGTACTTAACCTCAATGACTTCCTAGATAAAGGTAAATATAAATAAATAAATATAAATAAATGCATATACAGTTCAGCTGTATATGTAGATTGTAGTATGTCAATACACAAGCAGTCACAACAATTTCCTTGTTAGCGGTTGAAACCGGAAATCTAGACTTCATGAAACTGCTGAGTACACCACAATGTAAGTCATTTTCTTTAGAAGAAGAAGAAGCTTTATTTGCGCAGATGCACCAATACACACAACACATGCAAGGGGGGAAGTGGCTGCTAACACATCACACACATGCAGGGTAGACTGTCCAAACTGAATGAGTCTGCATTTTCCCATCCCCGCCAACCCTCCTCCAGGGACAGCCAGGGAGCAGTGGGCAGCCTCCAAAACCAATCAACCCAGGACCTTCTTGCTGTGAGGCAGCAGTGCAAGCACTGCGCCACCGACTTGCTGTATATGACTGTATATGTTATCTCACTCTCTTTGAGCAAGAAGAGGTTAAAACTGCAGTTTGCATTGTGAATAAAAAGACAATGTTTCAAGTGCAACATTGCGTCTTTTACATTTGATTGCGGCCTTCCACCTACGTCGAATGTCGTCGTACGTGAAACGTCATCACCTTTTGAGTCACAACGCTCAAGGACGGGTATACACAACCGTGAATGGATCGACCTTGGAGAGAACCTAAAACAAGTTCATAACGTGTGGGGTGGTGGGCGGAGATGGAAAAAACCAATTGAAATATGAACTGTGCTAAATGTGAAGCACGGTATAATACCATAGAAATGACAGTCCTCCTTGGAAACAAGTGACAATGGAGCAGTCTGAGGCTCAGTGATTGCAACTATGACGGGAGTCCACACGTGATTAAAGGATAAAGTAAGATATTTATAAAAAAATAAGATAAGAACAATATAACATGTAATCTGTATAATCAGTGGTGAGTGTAGTGTAGGGATGAAACAACATAGAACTAAACATAAAACTAGGAACAAAACCAAAAGGCACAAAACCAAACCAAACCAAAAGCCAACCTGCCTGTGGGGGAAGAGAGAGGGAGAGATGTGAGGTGATGTGGTCCACCTTATGAAACCTGCAGGCCACACCTTGCACAGCCTGCACTTGCATCAGCTGACAACCCTCTGAGCTCCGCCCACTGGCTCCCTGCACCGATAGGCAAACAAGGAGAACCGGCAGACAGAGAGAGGCCCGTCACACCTGCAAGTCGGCAACTTTGCAATTTGTTGACATACCTGTCATACCTGATACCTGTTGCGCTAGATCAGATCAGTAGAATGCCTAATAGCCGAATTAAAAGAACAATAACTGTAGATTGTTCGATTAAAATGTTGCAATTATCACACACACACACACACACACACACACACACACACACACACACACACACACACACACACACACACACACACACACACACACACACACACACACACACACACACACACACACACACACACACACACACACACACACACACACACACACACACACACACACACACACACACAGCCATCTAGCGGTGAAGTCACCAAAGCGCATATTTGATACTTCTGTTCCATTGGACGCCTGTGTACGACGTAACAGGGACAAACAAGGAACTTAAATTGCAACTGAACATTGTTGCTTTCGTTTTATTCACCGCATTGTGAAGGTGATGCGTGTCACCGTTCACTGATACCGGATACGTTTTCGCATTATTTCATATTTACTTTCTTCTAACGTGTATAAAAACGACCTGGTTAGCGGACACTGCAGAGTAACCTTGGCCTCTTGTGTTCTCAGAGAAACCATGAGTGATCTTCCAGTTCATCCCTTGGTTTTGATTGGCGTGGGATCCAGTTTCGCCTTCTCTGGATTGTTTTATAATTTATACAAGGCCAAGAAAGAGGAATTGCGAAAGTTAAAAGTATGCGTCGGCTTAAAGAACACTTAACACAACCCACACACTTGAAAGGAAAGTACTTGCCTTTGAATAGTAAACATACTAATGTATTCATTACTTTTGATTTCAGGAAATACCCATTTTCAAGCCAGATCAACATTTGTTAAAATTGCTAAAGGCAACCCCTCGCAAGCGATTCCAATATATTGGCGTAGAAGGTAAGGATACATAATGTATGCACCCTTTTACATCTATGATATGCACCAATTAAAACACACTAATTAAAATGCTACCGGTTTGACTGGACCTGCTGCTGGTTTGATTATTAAGGTCTGGTCCAGTCAGATGGGGCGCCGCTGGAGAGCCAGTTCGTTCCTCGATGCTTCGGGGTTGTCCAGAAGGTGGCAGAAGAGGAGCACTGGGAGTACTGGAACTCCCTGACTAAATCCTGGTAACATCCACACTCAGGCAGTGAATAACACCATATCTGCTATGACCTATTTATGGGCAGAGTAGTCTGGTGGTTAGGGTGTTTGGTGATTCCCAGCCAAAGGGTTCCTGTTCATTGATGACATGTATCGGAATTCAATGTAAGTCGCTCTGAATGACAGCGTCTTAAACAGCGTAATAGTAAATACTCATTTAGCAGAATACTTTTTAGCCATTTGGACTTCACTGTTCAAATCCAAAGCGACTCTTTAAAAGATAGATGTCATTGATGAGCAGGTAGGGGTCTAGGACCCCTTGCTCAGGGATTTATTCATTTATTTATACATTTTTGTACTTGAAGTACAGAAACATTACTATTTACAGCCATTTCGACAGTTTCATATCTTCTAATCCTTACCCCAAACATTAAAAAATGAACATAGAAATAAAACAGTTTTTGGCCACCAGAGGGATCATTGTACACAATTGTAAATTAATCAATAAAACACGTTGCTCTTTTTAAGGAGGCCCGGTCACTATTAAAGGACAATACCGGTCTTTGATCAAACCATCGTTGATGTCTCTCCTGGCTTCAGTTAAACATCCGTTACCAAAATGATTTGGCAGTGCTATATTGCCGTTGTTTACATTGGTGGCAGGCGTGCGCACGCTAAATGCTCTTCGGCTGAATCGGTACATGGAAGTCATTTAGCCAAATGACATTGGTAACGGAAGTTTTACTGAAGCCAGGAGAGACGGTTACGATGGTTTGATTACAGACCGGTATTGTCCTTTAGCATACATAACAAACATGAACACTAACTAACATGAACACTAACTTCAGGAACTCCCAGAGAACCAACCGGACGCAGACCAACAACACGGTCCCTTTCAGCCTGGTGTCGCCGGGGGGCTACACCGGCTATGACGACGTCTACGTGAAGGTCCAGAACCCCCTGGAGGCCACGGGTTTGGACCTGGACCGGGTCCACCATCGATTGCGCCGCGCCGTGGAGGGGGGCCTGTCGGACGCCGTCCTCCAGGGTCTGAGCGGCAAGAGGGCCGTGGCCAAGGAGGAGAGCGAAGAGCTGCTGAGGGTCGGCGCCACCGTCACGGGCTTCGGGGAGCTGGTGCTGGAGGCGGGGGGGAGGGCGATGAGGCTGCAGGCACCACAGGACGGCCGTCCGTACGTCCTGGTGGCCACGGACTACAAGACCTACGTGGCGCAGCACGAGAGCACCGCCTCCCTGTGGAAGACGCTGGCCGTGGTGTGCGGCACCGTGGGAAGCACCGTTTTGGCGGGAACCGTCTATGGCCTCCTCAAGAAACACGACGATAAATAGACATTAAGATTTTATGAATTATCTTTACTTCTTGGGATTTGGCGGGTTCTTGGCTGGTTGTTGAGTGTTTATGATGAGGCCTTGTCAGATGTCTATTGTGCTCAGCCAGTTTTTGTATTGTAACCAGTTGATGTGTTTAATCAATAAGTTAATCTGAGTGAGAGTGGCCTTGTCTGAGCTCAACTGGTAGAGCATGGCATGAGCACAGGGGTTCGACTCCCACTGGGGGACACCCATATGCAGTCACACTGTTGTAAGGGTGAAAGTGTCCACCAAATGGCATTTATTAATTATAACGGCAACCAAAATGTTCTCTCCTTGTAACTGTTGGTAATATCAAGTACTGTATTCATTCCTAATGTCCCTTTAGTTATGGCGGATAAGGTGTAAGGTAAGGACCGTATCCCCCATAACTAAATCACTTTAGGATCACGTATCGTATTTGTCTGATTGCATCCGTTCTTCTCAGTGGTGTCAAACAGGGTTTCCCTGTAGAATTCTATTCCAGTATATTTTTATATTAATTTAGGTATATGATCAATATGTAAATGTAGCACTTTGCGAACATGGTGTTAATGTGAATGTTTTTTCCTCTTCTTTGAGATGTAGGTCAAAATGATGCACACTGCTGCTACACAGCTACTAAAGTTAGAGTAAGAATGTGTGCACAAATTCAGACCTATAACCACACTACTGCTATTCCATGTTGTGGAATAGCAGTAGTGTGCCAATTTTGATTCAGTAAATGGGGATCTTTTCTACCTGGATTGTAGTTTTCTTTTCACTGGGTTCAAAACATTAAATAAACGAATTGACTACATTTCCCACGGTGGTTTCCTCTTTATTTGGATACAGCCATTTCGGAACACATGTGTGATGACATGACACTGTGATATATTGCATGTTCTCTGGACCAGAGAAGGGGTTAGTGATGGTTGGCCACGCAGACCCCTCCCCCATCTGAATGCCCTTAACAGTCTTTCAGATCTACGGTTTCTTCATCACCGTCATTGGCCTTCATCTTCGGAGGACTCGTCCTCTGCCTCCTCCAGCCACTTGATGAACTTCTGCAGCTGGTTTTTATGACAAAAGATAAAGGAGGATGTCAGAGGTTTCAGTTTCTCAGTTGTCGTTCTGGGTTTCGTTAAGTCCTGGATTCGCAGATGCCAAGTTGTACATGCATGTAAAGTGTGCCTTTTCAATGTTGGTATTAATAGATGGGTGGGTACGTACCTAACCCCTGGTTCTTAGGGTACCTACTCCCCTGGTTCTAAGGGTACCTACCCCCTGGTTCTTGCGCAGCTGCCGGCTCTTGTCCGTGGCGGCTCCCTGGGAGAACCAGCGCATGATGAGCTCCTCCTCCAGGATCTCCAGCTGGTACATGCTCATCAACACCTGGAGACCACCACGTCACATCCGTTACTATGGCGTTACAACCACCTGCCGTCTCCAGTTCTAATTCGCCATGAGTACATGTCTAAAGGACGGACGTTCCAGAGACACATCTACACGTAAAAGGTAAGGAAAGTCCACTGGTGCACAAAACACAGGCAATACTCCTTGTAGCAATCCAGGTTCAATTCTGACCTGTGATCCTATGCTACATGTCAAACAAACTGGTTACAAAGAAAGAGTCAACTTTCATGTAGATGAAATGTTGAGAACAGAACAGAGAGAGAAAAGACAGACAGAGAGAGAGAGAGACAGAGAGAGAGAGAAAGACAGCTCTTCTAGGTCCTGACCTTGACCATGGCAGGCCAGTGGGCGTCCTGCTCCAGGAAGTGCTCCTCAAAGGCTGACAGACAGTCCAGGTGGTCCTGAGCCTTCTTCACGTAGTTCTTGAAGAGCGGCGCCCACCTTTTCAGCAGCTGAGGAGGTAGAAAGAGGAGACAGGTGAACGATGAATTAAAAAAAAGGTGTCCTCCATCAAGTCTACACCGTGAGCTTCACGGCATAGCATTCACTTTTACTGAGTGCTCTCACTGTCAGGATGTACTTTTGGGGTCAATATGATATATATCGTCTTATTAATAATCACAATATCAAGGTATGTATATGTACACGTATAACACATGTCATTAAGCAGAAGAGTTAGGGCATCTTGCTCAAGGATAGGTTAAGCTGTGGACATGGAGGTTCGAACCCAGTACCTGGCTGGGAGTCAAACACTACATTATAAGCCAGGTTCTGTCAGTCTCAGTACTCACGGGCAGAAGGACAGCAGCATACTGGGCTGCGGAGAGCTGTACCCCCTGCTGTTGCTGGAAGGGGAACTGTAGCACCACCCTGGTCAGCATCTGCATCACCTCCTTCAGAGTGATATTATAGGCGTACCTGGAAACAGAGAGCTCGTCAAGCTAGCTGTGGATCCAAAATGGCAGACAATGGAGAATTCCATTGAGAAAAGGTGAAGGAAGCGGGTCGAGGCCATTACTTCAGGGAGTTGATCTCCACCACCAGGTTGTCACAGCCGATGTTCTCCTCCAGGCCTCGCTGTAGAGTCCCCAGTACCTCCAACTCAAACACTGCACCGGGAGGGAAACTCTGTTACCCAGAATACACCACTCAGGAAAACAAAAACACTGCACTCGCATAGCTCAGGCACCTACAGGAGCACAGGTAAAGTTCCCTCGGATGATTAGTTGAAATCTTTAGAGAAGTTCTAAATAATTAGGTTCCTGAAATGGATAGAAATACGTAACAAACCTCATTACATAAAATTCCGACGGTTGTAAAGCTATTCATGCCTTGGAAGACGGCACCACAACCAGGGAATCAAGCCCTCCCTCTCTGTTGAGTTATCACCACCAGGCAGAACCGTCCCTCACCTTTCACATCGTCCATCTCAGGGGAGGGGATGACGGGGTCGTCGGGGTCATCGGGTTCGCTGGCCTCGCTGTCGCTCTCGGGGTCAGGGTTCAAAACTAAACCTGGAAGATGAAAAATTTAATTAAATAAAATGATGGAAAGCCAGAATTGATATGCAAATTGACCGTTTCATTGCTGTAAATGCATTCTTTATGGGGGTTCATCTCAGGTTCAACAGGTTTTATCTCCTTCTCGCCATCTCACCCCAGAGGCACTGGGACAGCTCCTCGTCCTCGGTGTCGTCTAGACTGCTGGTCTTCCACACAAAGCCCTTCCCCTCCGCACCCACCTCCGCCGGGTTAAACCCTGCACAGACACAAGGGGTCAAAGAAGGTCACGCTAGCTTCTGGATGGGGAAACAGGTGCACACCGCGTTTATGTGGCACTGTTCCAGCAATATGTCACCCATTTTGCATATTTACAAAAAATATACTATTTATATTTAAAACAACAACAAAAAACACTACAAAAGATACGTTCGGTGACATTTTCGGGTAATTTTCATAGCCTCAATGCAAGTGAATTGGGGGTCGAAAATGGATGGTAATAGTAAACATAGGGTCATTAAAGTTTGGGAGTACCTTAACAAATGTGGGCTATAACAGGTGAAATATTGATTTAAGGAGTTGGATGACGACAGCCAGGGGGAGGCCCGGGGCTCAAACCAACGACCCCTCTCTCTCCTGGTACTAAATGTTAACACTCAACACGTACCCTTCTGTTTGTTCTTCTCTTTACTCTGGCTGGCGTCTGCGTCGTCGCTGAGGAACTCATCGTCGTCTTCCTCCTCTTCCTCATCTGGGTGGTGCATGGAGATCACCGTGCCGTCGGGGAGGGAGATGTTTGGTCCGACCACAACCTGGACACACACGTGGTAAATCTATAATCTATAGTTTCCATTCATGAATTGGTCTTGAAGAAAAAGTGGCATATATATATGGCTCTATTTAGCACTCTATGAGACTATATATAGACTATATATAGCCCGGTCACTATGAGACAACATATAGTTTCATAAAGCCATATAGAGCTCTGTGAAGTAGGGGTGTACGAAAGAAATCCATTCAAGTAAGAATCGCGATCCTTATCCTCTATGATTCTGAATCGATTGAACTTCCAAAAATCTATTTTTTATTTTTTTCCTTTTGTCTTACGTTTGCCTTTGTGTGTTTACATTCTTGCTCAGTTCATCAGTTGATATAACCTTTTCAAATATAAAAACTACACAATCTTATACACACTGTACTCTGCTTTTATGCCATCATTTAACACACCGCACACAGCGGACTGGAGTAGATCCTGAAATCAGTACTCCTATGTACTGAATCAGGAATCGAACCGCGAGGTACAGAGAGATTCACGCCCTTATTGTGAAACGCTGAACTTACGTCGTAGGCCAGGACACACTGTTTGTTTAGCCGGACCCCTTCCCTGATCTCAGCCCGGTCACAGACCACCGACTGGCTGATGGACACGTTCCTGGAGATGGTGACGTCATTCCACACGTAGGCACAGTCCAGGGTGACGTTGTCCCCTGTGGACAAAACAACGACACACATTCAGTCGTTTTCTATTCAGTCATGTAGCTTCAGATGCTTTTATCCAAAGTGACTTGCAGTGAATTCAGATACGTGTCATTAAGGAGCAGGTAGGGGTCAGGGGGCATCGTGCTCAAGGATGCTTATAGGTTAGACTGCGGACATCTGGGATCAAACCCAGTACCTTTCGGCTCAGAGTGGACACTACCCTAGCAATTACACTATATTCTGACCTATTTATTTTATATCCAATATAAAAATGTAATCTAATATCTAATATGCAATAAATATAAATATTAAATTAAGCCTCTGAGACTGATTTGCGATAAAGCATAACAGAGTCACTTTTTAAAAATATAAATTTTATATCTAATGAAAAATAAATTAACATAAAAATAAAGAGTTGGGGATTCACTTTTCTAGTGACAAAGCCTAGCCGAGTCACCCGTGCCCATAACCCATGACAGGTTTTATGTCTGCCCACCTATGGTGCAGTTACTCCCGATGACGCTGTTTGAAATGTGACATTTGGCACCAATGCTGGTGTCGCAGCCAATCAGGACGTTCTCCACCATCTGGCTGCCGTGGCCCAGGCCCACGCCGGAGCCGCGGTACACGTTGTGGCGCGAGTGCGTGCACGGCGGGCCCTTGCGGTCCGTGAAGTTGGCCTCGGGCGTGAGCGGGTAGATCCAGCGGCGGATCAGGTCGGAAGAGACGGAGTCGTACATGAGCAGGTTGGAGACGCGTGCGCCATAGCCGTCCTTTGTGACGTGCATGTGGATCTGGTTACCCAGGATCTGTTGGGGGGGGGGGCGGGGGGACGACAGTTAAAGCTGCCGTAGGTAAGATTTGAGAGTTATAAAGAGAGCAGAAAAGAGTGGAAGAGACCAACATTTTGGAACTGAACCAAACAACCGTCACCCACTCTCTATGTTTCTCTACCATTGAGAAGTGTTGCATTTCACAAACCTGTGACTGACAGGCAAGATGGATTCCCTGAACCAATCAGGGAAGCGATGCCCTGATTGGTCAGAAATGACCCGGGACCGGTCTAAAATCGAAATAGTCTCATACAGAGGCAGGCGCAGTCAACTAGAAACAAATTCTCACAGTGCATTTCACTCACTAATAGCTGATGGATGGCTATACCATTTCTAACAAATTACACTCAATAGCTCTTAAATACCTACAGCACCTTTAAGAATGAGCTGGGACCAATTAATGAATGAAAAATAACAAAAAATGTAAATGTTGATTCAGTGATTGGTCCACCAAATTACGACATTTCAAAAATGGAACAATTGGGATTCACATGGTCTTCTGTACCTCTTCGTTGACCAACATCCCTCGGACGAAGTCGTTCCTGGTCTGGTAGTCAAAGTTGTCAGTGAAGAGCTCGGCCACCTGAAATAGAAATGGCGAGAATTAGGACAAAACATAAAACAAAACAGGTTAAGAGCAAACAGACCGTAGCACTCACCCTGCATTAACCACCTCAAGGGCTTCTACAATTCTACAAAGACAACCAACAACCAGCTCATACAGGGATACAGGGACTCTGTTGGTCTGTCTCCAGACTCCCAGTATCAGGCGGGGAGACTGACCTGTGGGGAACAGATGCTGATGTGACAGTCTAGGAGGTCGTGTCGGATCTCAAACTCCTCGCTTCCACTGTGGAAAATATTCTGGAGAGTCAAAAAGAAAAACGACATGTCACCACCAGTCAGTCCACAATCTCAACTATCACTTTAAAATCAACAATACAACACCTGTTACTTCACATTCAGTTCATTCACCATGGGGAATTGTAGCTTCTTCAGTCCCTGGGTCTTTTGGTAGTGCAGGACCCGTTGGCTCTTGGTGTCCATGGCGACGATGATGTCGTCCTCTTCGCAGCGGGACTTGTGACCCGGCGATGACTCCTTGAAGACCATGGTCATCACCGAGATGTTCTTCTCCACCTTTCTGCGGTGCCTGGAGTACACCAGCATAAAACTTCAATAAGTCTATTTACTTTTTTTTTAAAGCAAGTTTTTTCAGTGAATATGAAAATTGGGATGCAAAAATGATCATTCCCACTAATAGTGAATCAGATCTCAATCGCAATATCTGTCAAAAGAATTTTTTTTACCATATCGTTCAGCCCTAATAGCGTGTGTACACTACTTATATTGCCCTTAAAAATAATGGAAACATATCCAAATGATTATTAATTACTATGATTTTGACTATTATCTATTGGGGGAGCATAGTTTTCGTGGCTAAGGTGTTTTGACTCCTAGTCGAAAGGTTCTGGTTCTGGGTCTGCAGCCTAACCCTAAGAAGGCATCCAATAACCGGTATATGAAGCGTCTGCTGAACAACTAAATATCAAAACAGTAATACAAGAGCGCTTTACTTGTGCTCCTGCAGGGCCTGTGTGACGTCAACGTTCGACACCACATCTCCGTACACGAGCACAAAGTCGAAGCGCACCAGATTCTTGGCATCCACGTCCCTGAGCACGTCGCCTAGGGAACGGTAGAGGTCTGACGTGATGATGTGCACGGTGTTCGGAGAGGTCGGAGAACACCACTTCGACTTCCTGTTGGCACAGATGGATCGACGTGTCAACCAATATCACAGAACACAACACATTGAAATGACAACAATAAACCGTAATAGAGAGGTTGAATTGAAAAAGGCATGTTTGAAACACTGACATTGTGGATATATCATTGAGGTGTTTGCATAGATGATTATAAGCCATACGTACAGCAAGTGCTCCTTGATCTTATGGGACATCCAGCAACAGAAGACGAATGTTTCCTGCACCCCAGTTGAAGTCAGAAACTCCAGGGTATAGTCGATCATAGCAACATTTCCCAGTGGGAGTAATGCCTGTGGACATGGAGTGTTCTAGCTGTATTTATCAATAATATTAATATCCATATATTGATTTTGGGGGAATTCTACTGGAATTCTCCTTTCTAATCAGGCGAAATACGACTCATTATGGGGTTGTAACAAATTCCATTATGGTTCTTGATTTGGATTTTAACCACCCCTGTCAGTGGAAACAGCATGCTTACTACTGTGTTGCTAGCATTAGCATTAGTTAGCTTGTTCGGCTATCTAGCCAAGACTACCTACCCTTGGCTGGTCTTTGGTGATCGGGAAAAACCTCCGGTTGAAGCTGTCCGCGATAAGAACGGCCTGCAGCGGCTGTTCCTCTTCCTCCTGTTCATCTGCACCCTTTCTGCCGCCTCCTGAGCGACTTTGTTTTCCTCCTTTACCTGACATCTTTATCTGACTACTACTTCCACACCGTTTCGTCAGACAGAAGGACGGTGGCTGCGTCTGGACAATTCTAGCGCCACCAACATTGCAATATTGTTTTTAATCGTAGTAAAAGTAAGTTAATTGCAACGTAAGTTAATTAATAGTATTCAATATACAAAAAAATTGCAATATTATGATATTCAATTATTAGGTAATATTAATCATAATGTAAAAATACTAGTTTGAATTAAACCCATTCATTTTCTTCATTTTAGTCAAGTCCCAATTTAAAATATTACGTTCAATAAACCAGGAAAGACCATTAAGAATAACTTGAGCAGCACCTTTAATTAAATTTCTCACATGAACCAACCGACTTGTCACACTTAAACAGAAACAAATACATCAGACTCCTGCCGTGCAAACGTTTAAACAGGAGTGATCATTAATTGTTCTGCAAAAACTCAAACAATTCTAGGTTCTACCACAGTTTCTCAGGAATCACTAGTTGCATATTCTGACAAATGATTCTCCTATTGGTGTTGGTCAGAGATCTTCTTAGCTAGCTCCAGCAGAGAGCCGATGCGAAGAGTCCTGCTTCTCCAGGAGGACGGAATTCCCTCAAGGCCGATCTAGAAAAATATAAATAAAAACATTTCACCATTTATCATACATGCAAAGGAGAAGTGTCCTTTATATACTATACACTCAAAAAGCAGCACCTTATATAAAAAAGGTGAATTACTTTGTAAACGCTACACAGTAGTTCCCTCGGAAAATACAGAGAACATGGAAAATACAGAGACAGTATATTGTAAAATGTTTTCATAAATATTCTGATACAATTGGAAATATATGACAAATGTTCAACAACTTTCCCGGCTGATTCTTGAAAACAATACAATTGACACACACACACACACACACACACACACACACACACACACACACACACACACACACACACACACACACACACACACACACACACACACACACACACACACACCTGAGCCCCGAGGCAGGCCCCGATGAAGGAGCTCCGACTGCAGGTGCATCCTCCACAGCTCATGGTGTTCCTGACAGCCTGTTCATAACCTTCTGCTGTCAGCACCCCATGCAGCGCTGCTTGGAACGCACCCGGCAACCCTGCATGGACCACGGCATCATCATCATCATATATACACTACCTCATTATATACTACTACTACCTCAGATATATACTACCTCATCTCATACTGTATATACAGTGTATATATATATATATAATATTGATATATTAATATATAATATTTTGTGCTGCATTTATTATTCTTGTGTTGTGTTGTGTTTATTATATGCCATGTATGTCCCTATGTGCCCCCCCCCCCGCAATGTCTTGGTGAAGCCGTAGCCCTACTTTCATTTACATATGTGCCTGCACATTGCGTTATTGACAATAAAGTTGAATTGAATCACCATCATCATCTGACACGAGGGGAAGAGTGTGGTTCAAACCACAACATTTTATCATCAATGGCAAAACTTTCAAAAATGCCTAAAATTCACAATATTAGAGTAACAAATTCAGTGGGTTTTTGCAGAAAATGCCGACGGAGAAAGCAAGCGTGACTGTAGGTGAGGAGTAGGAGTAGGAGTAGTGGGGATACCTCATGTGTTGGGAAACACAGCCGGGATGACTTCCTGGGGAGACTTGGACAGGTTCTCCTTCACCTGATGAATATGCCCTGAAAGACAAGCAGCATGACCATCTGTGCAGCATTTAGTTCATGTTGCTGTGACCTGTGGGGAACAGGCAAACCCTGGTGTACTCACTCATGTTACTCTACACTGTTTTTACATTTACTTACTCCAACCCCTGCTAATGTAACCAATCATGAACATTTAACTTGGAGTCTTTGGAACAAAACAGCCAAATAATAATAATAATAGACATGGTCATGTGACCGAGTCATGTGATATTGCCGTGGGCCCCACACACCAGTGGTGGCTTTGTCCAGATCCTGAGGGTGGGCTCTGTTGGGGTCATTGAGCTGGTCCAGCACACGGTCCAGCGCTTTAGGATCAGCTCCATTCAGGATGAAATGCTCCAAAACCCTGAAACACCAATGTATACTCCTATTCATACTACTAATAATACACACTTAATGCCTAATACAAAACACCATTGTGTCATTTGTTAATGATTCTCCAAGATGCAGTTCTAGCTGTATAAAAATCGATAAATTTACTGTTTAATCATTTAAGATATTGTTTTTTTATCAAAAGCAATTTACAGTGAATTCAGATCAACAGGTCATTAAGGAGCAAATAAGCCGTTTTGCATTTTGCTTAAGGATGCTCACGGGTAGCTTGTAGACATCGGGGATCGAACCCAGTACCTGTCAGCTCGCCACTACACCATCCTGCCCTCATTAAGAATTTGCTAATAGTAAACGATAATCAGCGCGCCCACCTCGCCGCCGCTAATGTTTCCGCCACGCACACGTCGTTGTTCTGGGTGACACGCACAGCGCTCTCCACCCTCTCCAGCATGTCGGGCTTGCCCGCGTAGAACGCCACGATGGGCGCCAGCTTGGCCACGCCGTCGATCTGCATGTCCGTCTCGCAGCCTGTGGGGGGGTGGAGGAGGAAGAAACAGGATGAGAGGTCTCCCATGATGTCGTCGTAATCATCTTCTTCATC
>OOFB01007364.1:12227-23991 GCA_900323305.1 Trachyrincus murrayi | reverse complement strand
GCCAAATGATCAAAGGCAGTGCCTCCAGTCTCCATATGGTAAAACAATGGGACTGATGAGAGAGAGAGAGAGGGAGAGAGAGAGAGGGAGAGGGAAGAGGCTATATTTTTTATTGCCTCTGATTAGGTTTTGCAAAGTGGCTATAGGTAATTGAAAGATAATATGTTTTGTAAAATTACGAGAAGTGGGAACTATGTGTCTACCTATTTGCCTGTTACTGTCAAAGGGAATACATGATAAAAAATGTCTTAAAAACACTATATATATATATATATATAATATATATCATATCCGTTGATCGGATCATATTGCCGGTCAAATTTCATATTTCCCTTCTCCTACCCATGAGTGCCTTCTCCTCGCAGGGCCACTCTAAACACCCTTGGAGTGTGAGTGTGTGTGTGTGTGTGTGTGTGGATAGAAAAGTGCCTTATCAAAAGAAAGCAGCAGCCACTCAGAAAGAGCCGGCTCATCACCTTCCTTCAGGGTGGGGTTGCAGACCCTGATTTTATGTAACCTTGGGCCCCGGGGTCTGACATATAGCACCAGGCATGGGGTCAACACCAGGAGATAAGGCGTGGCCATGCGTGCTGTGCTCTGCTGACCAAGACGTAGCGAATGTGGCGGTTGGGGACGTGTGGGAGGGGGGGATGGGTGGGTAGCATGATGGTGGGTAGCATGATGGTGGGTAGCATGATGGTGGGTAGCATGATGGTAGGTAGCATGATGGTAGGTAGCATGATGGTGGGTAGCATGATGGTGGGTA
Source organism: Trachyrincus murrayi (assembly GCA_900323305.1). NCBI lineage: Eukaryota > Metazoa > Chordata > Actinopteri > Gadiformes > Macrouridae > Trachyrincus > Trachyrincus murrayi. The sequence continues at coordinate 23,225 of OOFB01007364.1, read as the reverse complement.
GCATGATGGTAGGTAGCATGATGGTAAGTAGCATGATGGTGGGTAGCAGGTAGCACGGAATGGTTGATAACGAGCAAGAAGGATGGCCAACGTGCAGCAGTTAATCGTGAGCTGGGGGGGTGGAGGAATTGTGGGGTGTCTGTGTGTCTTTACGTCAGGCCTCTGCACACAGATTGGCGATCTGAATCCACTCAGCTTCCGAATGGCCGTGCTTGATCTATAACATAACAACCAATTTGATATTGATTGTGCGTGCAATGCCGATATGGCTCTCAGGCTTACTATACTATGCGGTACATGAAGGAGAGATACGTAATTACAGATACACTTACTCTGGAAGTGGTTTGTTGGACATGTCATGGATCATTTATGTGAAAGAAATGAATGAACAACAAAGTAGTAGTATGATGTCTTCTACTTTGTGTCTGATCCAAACCAAAAGCAAAAAAAACGCTTTCAAGCTCATTGCAGCTGATTATAGCATGACATCACATCTGCTGGTACAAGCATGCTGCCACTACATGAACACTGTTTCAGGGATGGCTTCTCTTCTGTAACGTATTGCTGCTTTTTATTTGAATGTTTGTGGCGCGTGGTAACTCCCGCCCGGGGATTACAGATGTAAATTAGCTTGTAGCTTACTCTGGAACAACGTATATGTATTGTGCACTGTCCCTGCGAAATAAATGTATACATCAAAGAAAATACATTTGTATGTAGAGCATTGTATTATGCACGGCCAATTGTGATTCAGGAAGTAATGGCATCTTCTATAGAGAAGCACTATGAAACACTTGCGAAGGAGGTGATGCTTTATAATCAGGGCAAAGGAGAGTGATGCCACATGAATTTTAAATCCACGCTTCAAGGCGCTTCCTTCTCCCTTTAAACCCTTTGCAACGCTGCTGGCATCAATGTTTCCCCCTGGATCCTGAGCACCGGGTGGTTCTATAACACCCCCCTGGTCAAGCCGGGCGGAGCCGCCCCCTAACTCCTAACCATCATCCCTTACAGCACGCCCCCATCCCTACAGCACGAGGCCACGTGGAGCCCTGTCAGAATCATCCAGTCTTAGTGTTTAAGTTGTATTGAAATGGATCGTGAGCTGTAAAGGCCCCAGCCTTCAGAGACACCCGTCTGGGTCTTATCTCACCTATCATATTGCCACTCCCCCCCCCCCCCCCCGCTGCTGTGTGCCTTAACGGCTTTGTTGTGCATGTCGCAGCCTATTGTGTTGCTGTACACACACTGGGCTCCTGCCATGGTGACTGACAACCCCCGGCTATCTACCCGCTGGAGTTTACGGAAGCTTTAACAAGATAGGATTTACACAGAAGAGAGAAGGGGGGGGGAGGAGAGGCATGGAGAGGATGCCTGGATCTTTGAATCACCTCACAAGGAAGACCAGGAGGAAAACCCAACCCCCCCATGACCCTTCTAATCAGACGCAATCACGTCAGTGAAGCTAACACGCACACATGCACGCACATGAGCACAGATACACACACACACACACACGCACACTCTTACGTAAGCACCTACTTATGGATACATGTAACCTCCCCACCCTCCATCACACACACACACACGCACACACACACACACTACACGCCACACTTTAATGCAAACAAATGGGCCTACAGTGAGGGCCGGGGGGGAGGGGGGCAGGAGCCAGCAGAGCTCTGATAAGAGGACTTGAATTGGTCCTGTGTAACGGTCTCCTGTGACTGCAGCTAGCAGGGGAGGGATTCAGCGAGAACATTACTGCTCTGTAGGAGCAGATAAAGAGGGTGGAGAGGAGAGCGCGGGGTGGGCGGGGTGTGTGAGGTGGGGTGGGGAGACAGTCCAAAGGAAATGCATCAGCTGCATATATTTATAATGCAAAATAATGCAATATCTTATGACATCTTTTTTCAAGGGGACGGAGGGGGGGGGGTTTGCAGAGTATTTGTCTTCTGGGCTCTGCTGTCCTCACCCTTCACTTCTGAATACCTAGGCGGCGTAATCACCACAGCTGAGCTGACATGGTGGCAGACAATGCGTGATGTTCCTCACGCCTGATATATAGAGCAGGGTGGTCCCTGCCCGCCCACCCCCTCGACCCTGTTCGCCACACAGTGCTGCTCTTCATCACAGTGTCAGAGGGGTCGGCTTTACGCTGATCAAAGCCAGCATGGAGGGGGGGATACACAAACAGAAGAAGGTAAAGTGGCATAAAAAACAATACATGCAAACAAGCATACACACTTGGAGAAAAACACAAACACACACGCACTCACCACTTGGGCACACACACACACACCGCATGCACACAAATACATACACACTCACACAGGCACATACAGACAGACAAATATTGCCTATATGCCTACTCAATAATTCATAAATAGTAGAATAAAATACACAATGCACATACACACAGACATTCATAAAAAACACATATCTCCTACTCCGACCACTTCCGTTGCCTGACAACATTTTATGCTATGCAGCTAAACAGGCGTCCACCTCACCTCCATCATACAGGTGTGGACCAGGGAGCGTTGTAAATGACCAAGTTAATACTATCGGACCATTTAACCATGTTCTCACACACCATGTGAGAAATGTGCGAGAAGACCAGAGAAGCTAAAAAAGTGGGAGCTTCAGACTCTAATCAAATATTAACACGGACCACGGTGGCTCATGAATAATGAATATAACACAGAAGTAACGCAGACTGCTGAAACGGAGACCCGGACAAGCTGGAATGATATTAAACGTGCTTATTATTTAAAAGTAAATATAAAATTGTACTTCTGGCCGTTTTGAACGCACAAAAAACGATCTATATCGCTAAGAATGTATGCCTGTTAGTTTAATAAAACTGTTAAAGAAATACAATCAACACAAAACAAAAAAGCAGAGCTGGTTTGAATCTGGCAGTGCATCTAGCGCAGAGCACCGTGCGTTGCTAGGTTATGGTCTCACCCTCTCTCATCCTCCAACAAACTGACAACCTGCGACCTGTTTCCCCCAACAACCTCGCCAACAGTAACATTAAGCTGAACACCATCAACGGGAAAGCTGAGGAATAGGCTGAAAGCTAGAATGTAAACAAGTGAGACAATATGAGCTGACAACTGTGTACTCACCGGTGTTCTCCACTTTTCTTTTTCCTTTACACACTCTTCACGCCCTCTCTTCTTTACCTTCCACCATGTCTCTCTTTCTCTCTCTTTTTTTTGGGTCTCTCTCGATCCTCTTCCTTTGCCGGCTCCTCAGCGGAATGAGCTTTCACTGCACTCAGGAACCTCGTTTCTATGGCACTGTGCAAGTCAGCAGGCTACTGTACTGCAAATGTCTGGGGGCAGGTCCCTCACACAGTCCACAGAACCGTCACATAGGCTCAATAATCTCTCACTTGTCACTTCAACTGTTGCGGACAAACACGCCACTTCGACTTCGTGTGTCATCAAAAACGGTTCAGAGGCTTGAGAACTTGTCGTATATACATCTTTATTTACAACATGCAGCAAGAGCATGGAGACATAAGTTTAAGGCGCATGAATATGCATGCAGTGTGTGTTCATAAATAGCAAAGGCGTTCTTTGAATAGATGCCCACATACAACAAGCAAAGGTTTTATTTTTTTTTAAATGTATTATTTCTAGATAGAATAGAATAGAACGGTGGGGGTGCAGCGAGGGGGTTTCTTTTTTCTTTCTTTCTTTTTATTTAGCCGCACACGGGCTAGTTTCCTCCTTTCCGAGACACTGCTGTCGTGCTAGCACACGTGTAACCATGCGCAATTGATTTAATAAGCCTCGCGCGGCGTCCGTCTACTACAGCGCGCGAGACTGTGGCAACGCGATATTGCAGCACGGGCAGTACAATCTTGGAACAAAGAGGAAGAGCGCATGAGGGATGAAGGTACGGAGGGAGAGGGAGAGGGAGGAGGAGTAATGGAAATTCCTCCATCTAGAATAGCATCAATGTATCATCCACATCATGCGCTATGCAAAACGAAGGAAGAAACCTGACTATGTTTGAGGTAGGATTAGAAAACTGGCATTGGTCCAGAAAAGAGTGCTCTGAACTGGAGAAGAATCAATTCAGAGCAATGGTTAGGCCTACTCATTAGCACACTCCCATGTGCTACTCATCTTGGAACCAACCATGACAGTGTCTTATTAGTAGGCCTAAGCCGCTATGTCATTTTCATCCGAGACAAATGTCACGGAAGGATGGAATCATTAATGCTAACTGACATTTGGGAACTGAGTGAGGGGAAACTTTCATCAACAACCATTGCGTGGTATTTGTGACTAATAGGCAGCCATTACCAAATAATCGAATGGGTGTCGTTAGCAAACATCCGGTCCGCTTCCCAGCTAATCATCCCAGTTAATTTACCTATCCAACCATGTACATTGAATAGAAATTATATAAATGAAGACATAGACACATCAACCTTTTAAAGGTCCACTGCATAACAAAGATATACATAGGTATACAGAGGGATAGAGATGCATAAACCATGGTTTAAAATTCATCTACATGAAGGTCTTTAAAAACAGTCCAATAGCCTCCTCAGGTAACATTTCACAATTTAATAACACTACAATGCATGACAAAGTGGTTCTCAAAAACAGGATATTAAAACAACAGATCGAAGAGGACTGCACAAGCAGCTTGAATAAGACACTGGCTGGTCATGGTAAAGATCGTCAATCATAATCATCAAGGAACAAACGGGAACGTATCTATGTTCCCAGGGTCTTGTTCCCAGGGTCCTATGTTCCCAGGTTCTTAAGTTCCCAGGGTCCTATGTTTCCAGGGTCCTATGTTCCCCAGTTCAACATTAACACATTAACCCTCCTATTGTGTTCGGGTCAAATTTGACTTGTTTCAAGTAAAAATATTTCATAAATAATATCCAGTTTTTTTTATTGGAAACAGGGCTGTTGCGGGTTAAGAATTTTTCCCTGCGGTAATGTAAGGTGGCTCAAGGCAGCGGTATGCGATATTATTCATTTTTAGCGCCAGCCCATATATTACTGAATTAACCAGGGCCCTATGTTCAACTCCATGGTATGTTCCCTGAACATGCCCACACATACAAACACCAATTTTCTGATATAAGTTAATAATATCTGGAATTATGTTTGTACATAATTTGGTTCCAATTACTGTAGATTTCCATGCTAACACACATTCTAGTCAACAGCTACCATTCCACTGGGGAAAAATGAAAATCTACAGTATACCCCGATAGACAGGATATAATTATTATGTTTTTTATTTTATAAAAAAGAAAACTTGGTTAGTTTTCGTATGACGCTTTCTCAGTAAACTAAGAAAACATGATACCGGACGTTGGCGTAGAAAAATAATAAGAAAATAATAACCTGATAGGCAGGATCTCATTATTATGATTGTATTTCAACATCAGCATGAACAATAGTGAAATGTATTCACCAAACTGAAGAAATGCCATACTGTAGCCTATAAAACACAATAAACAGTCAAAAAAGGAACAAAATGTTAAGTGTGAAAATGTCCCGGCCTTCACTTATGCTGAAGCCTAACTCCAGCTTTAATGTAGGTGTAGGTTTCTGTTTGACACATTGACTGTACTAAATGACTGTTTCATCTCAGGGCTTCTCATGGCTAAAATGAACTTGTTGAATACAGAGACTGAAGGACTGGCTGTGGACTTGGTGAACAGAAAGCCTTCAGATCTTGGATAACATAGAAACAGAAGATCTTGGTGATCTAATGATTCAGGACCAGAGTGAAAGCTGGGGAACGTCTTTGTCAGGTTCCCATAATGTGGAATATAGACCATACTGTAGACTATAAAACACTGTAAACAGTCAAAAAAGGAACAAAAAATGTTATGCTGAAGCCTAGCTTTAAATCATCCACTCTATATCATTTCAATGTCTGCCATCACCAGCTTTTCCTCTGCAAGTGTTTGCTGATCTTGTGGTGTCCATCCAAAGTGAGGGATGGCACACTTGGACAGCATCATTCAGTGTGTGATGATAGGATAGAACAAAAAGACAGAATGATGAGCCATTGACAAATGTAATGTGCCATGGCTCTATTATGATTATTACGTTGGCTTGAGAAAGCCAACTTACCGCTTTGTCTATTGTTTCATTTAATTATTATTGTTGTGTCATATTTGTTGCCACAATTACTATCTATTTGTTATTGCAATAGTAATAGTGTAATAGTAACCACCTAGCAGCATCCTCGCCATATTATTATTATTATTACTGCTTAATTAATGTTCTTGGTTTAGCATGAAAATATAGACATACCACCAGATCTAAAGCAAAACTTACATTCAACAAGGTTGTTGGTTCTTTGCTCCATGTTTCTGTCGAACACATCCACATTGCCGGTGGGAAGGTGGCTCCAGGCTGGATGTACGTATTACAAACGTATGTGAGGAAGTCCTGCAATTCAACAAGGGTGGTTCCTCAGGGCACGCCTGGTGTGTCTGCTGTTGACCAGAATGTTGAAATTGATTTGGACCAGAGGCAGGTGTCTTAAGGCCATTACCTGGTGGATGACTGCTGCCAGTCGATGGTTATTCCGGAATGGAACAGCTAATCCAATTTGCTGCACCCCTTTCAAGGATTGATTAAAATGGAAGTAGCATTCTCCAATTCTGGCTTGTGGCAACTCTGTTTCAAGTGCAGTTTTCAGAGCATTTTCAAAGTCACAGATGACTTTACGGGGACGCCAATGGTGGTGGGTGAGTCTCCTTGTTGTAGTTTGGACAGACTGGAACACTTGTCGGTAATGTTCAATTGTGCGGTGCTCCATTAGGACATGTACAAGGGGGACAACGAAGCCATGAATGTCCCCCAGTATTGTGAACACTTGGCTGTAGGGGCATGGGCAAGACTTGGATGTTGCATCCATGTACAATGTTGTACAGCGTTGCAGCAGTTCTTTGCCTGGAAGTTTTCCCTTCAACACCACCACTGAATACTGTGTTCCTTGGTGTGGTGTACCATGGTAACCTAAACCAGTTAGAAGACAGATGTGAAGTGTGAGAGTTAGATTCAGAAACATGTATACTAGGCTAGTTTTCACCTAAGGAAGCATTAAGCTATTACCTTTGGGGATTTTGGGGATTCATTCAAGTGCCCTCAAGTGTAGGCCTATTATATTGAGAGCCATACGGCAGTGCTGGAGAACAGAAAACCCCTTTGACATGTTCCCACAATAGCCCATGTCATAGTAAGCGAATACAGAGCTGGGGAACATCGTTTTCAGGTTCCTATTATGTGCTATATAGAGCTGGGGAACATAGGACCCTGATAACATAGGACCTTGGGAACATAGGACCCTGGGAGAGCACATGTGTAGAACTGGGGAACATAGGACCCTGGCAACATAGAACCCTTTTCATGTTCCCATTATGTGCTATATACATCTGGGGAACATAGGACCCTAGGAACATAGGAATGACCCCGAGCAAACCTGCTTGATCTGCTTGATTTCCGACAGACTGGGTTAAGACACAATCAAAGAGAAATTGCAGCGGGAGTCATAGCTATTGTGACATATGTCCAGTCTATTCGCGATTTACTTTTCATTGCATTCTTTGCAGAAAACCCCTCTTCGCAAGGTGGAGCATGCGGGTCATATTTTAGGCTCGTCGCATTTTTTATTCGCGGCCCGGTAGCAAATGCTTTGCGGCCCGGTGCCGGTCCGTGGCCCGGTGGTTGCGGACCGCTGGAGTAGACGTCCTATCACAGACAGAGCAGCAGTCGGACAAGCGGAGCGCTGCTTGCAGTGGAGAAAGCGGAGATTTACATTTACATTTACATACGGAGAATTTTGACGCGTTTATAATTTGCTCAGAGTCCAGAGACAGTTGTGGTTCGGTCCGGATGCGGACCGGAGTCCGGACTTTGAGTACCCCTGGCCTAGACTAAGCCACTTAACATTGATGTCATTGGGAAGTGACATTGTTAGAGTCCTGGACTTTACTACTCTAATCAAGGACTTTGCCACCCCTAAAGCCAGGAGGAAAACGTTTTAAAGGTATGGACTTTAATATCTCCGGTTGTTATTGATTGATTCATACAATATGATTGCACCACTTGTGAGTGGATAGAAGGATGCATGCAGGCTTCACTTGCCAGTGTCGTAAGAGTTTTGTTTTTGGACATTGGTGTTCTCTTTTATTGTGGCCATTTGGACTTTATGGCACTTGAACTAATCAGGCAAAGGGCACGTTTTCATCTGCTAGTGTGTGTGTGTGTGTATGTGTGCATATTTGTGAGAGAGATGGATATTGGCCTGTACCTTTTGGTGACCCAATTTTGGTATCATATATGTATTCTTCATAATGGGCTTATAATGATTATATGACTTGTATTTGGTCATAAAATTAAACTGCAGTCAAGGGTGATCGTTGATGTATGCATATTTGTATGCAAATGAAGCGTGGCTGATGTTTGTGCAGGTTGGACGGGGCAATAGTTGAGTCGTGATGGTGGTTGGGGGGGTGGGGGAGGGCCTTGAAAAAGGTTAGGGTTAGGGTTAGGGGTTAGGGGTCCATAGTACTTAAAGGGGTGGATGGGCGGTGGTGGGTGTAAAGTGTGTGTTAAAGGCTAAGAATGGCACATTCGGGGATCGGACTGAGCCAGATGTTTGAGTGGAAGATGCGGCCATAAAATAAATGTTAGGGGATGGGATGGTCTCGCCCTCATGTTGGGTTGTGCTCCATGGCATCTCCTCATCTCGTGGGCATATTTAGCATACTTAATTCATGCAAATCTGCACATCATGTGAATCAATATGACATGGTCCCAAGCTGTTCGTAGGTACACTTAAAGCTCCCTTGGGCAACCACAGCCACAGCTAATTAGCTCCAACAATGTCTTAGATGTGAGGGGGGGGGTGAATAACCTGATCTCTGAGTCACCTTAATAACAAACTGCAAAAACACTGGGTTGGGTTGCGCATTAACAAAAAAAATACTGTGATTTGTGGCATGTGGCGCTATTGCAGTCTCTGCCAGTGACCTTAGTCGCATGGCTCTATTTTTAGGCAAGAAAAGAAGATACAGGGATTGTGTTGATTTGCTTATGGTCATCTTTTGATCATACAAGTGCATCTATGCCCGGTTTTGTCAAATCCCTTTTATGTGGGAAATATTAATTTGACTATGCAGTACAATGCATAGTCAAATGGTACTATGCATTGTACTATGCATATATGCATAGTTTCATTTGAGTATGAACACAAGGTGTTCTAACAAAAAGAAAAACAAACAAAAATGGAAATTGAAAAAAACAATAGGAAAGTGATTGTTGCACTACCGTTTATTGATCCGGATATTAGGCTACAGAACTCCTGGACGTGGTGTTGTGAAGTATTCCTCTTAATTTTTGGCCTCAGCCTGGACCAAATCCAAAACTAAATGTCAAGCGATTCCTCATATGGAAAGCCCAAGACAGATGCATTGTTTTGTAGCTACCAGCTGCCATTATTGCAGGTCCCCATTGTTCTAGTGGCTATTTTGAATATGTGCTTTACAAATAGACTTATGGAACATTTAGATAAGGCATGTGCTTGAAAAAGGATCTCAGCAGAAAGGCTGAATTACAATTGCTATTACAAAAAAGCATGTGACATACAGTAGGCCTACTGTATGTTCTGTTGGAAATAATGCGATACCCCCTAATGTAAAACTGTCATGCATAAACCTTGTAATTTGCCCAGCAACTCCACAAAGGAGAAGTACAGAGATATGTTGCACAGTCAAGGACACTGAGCAGATGCCTTATCTCAAAAGAAGAAGCTAGCACAGGAATGCGTGGACTGCAACGTCTGAACAGCGAAATTGTGAAACTGCATGCAAAACGTAGGAATAAATCTGTCAACTTAGGAATGTATCTGTCCTGGGCGAGATAAAAACTCAATAAGCCTGCACAACAGGCAGTTGCTTCATGAACTAACTCAGGCTTATTCAATAAACCTTTCATTTTGCTGAATCCTCTGAGCCTGTGTGTTTTTATTGATCATAGTTACATAGTCTAAGCTAATCTCTAAGAAGACTACCATCGGAGATCCTCTCCTCTTCAACAGTTCACATATATGTGTATTAGTAAAATTAGTATGTTTGGTAAAAAACTAAATTTGAGGAAGAGCTTTATTTTTTGTACCAAATGGGGTCCTGCTAGCCTGATATCGCCAGACCAATTCCCAAATACGTATTAGTCTGGAACCTCTCAGTTAATTTTTGATTTCCAAGGGCCGCTATCAACGGGCACAGACCAAAATGCCTCTGGACACAATTGGATAGACCTACAACCAATCAGAACAACGAAACGTGTGACTTAGCGTGTAGGTCAATTAAACTTTTACCAAATCCTGTTGGAAGTACGGCAAATACATCTTTCTTATCAACAAAAGCTTTACTACTACTCTACCTTCACCAGCGCATTAAATGAGAAAACACCAGTGCATTAAATGAGACATAATTAACAAAATTAAATACAAACTTTGGCTGCAGTCGAATAGTCAAAACATTATGTCCTATGTCTTTTCCTAACTGCTTTTCCTTGACCTTGATGGAAAACGTCATGAGGTCAAGGAAAGATGGACTTAGTAAAAGACAACCACGGTGCTAAGAAAATCCGACTGTACTTACACTAGGCTACGTAATTTATGCAACGGCGATGTTATGGACATGGATCTGCAGTGGTGAAACACTTTAAAACACTTCTGGGGTCATTTTGCCTGGGCTTTTGTGTGCACCCCAGACAGTTTTTAGGTTGTTTGCTTCAATATTTGGATATTTGATAACCGTGTGAGCAAACCGCCCCCATCCAATAGACTAATAACTAATCGAAAAATGAAGGTCGACACACTCATTAGAAAGACAATATCAGTCATGAGAAGCAGGAACGTGTGTTTACAATGAGTCTAACATGGAGTTTGATGTTGAATGGGCTTCTATTGGAAGGGGGGGGGGGGGGG
>OOFB01007363.1:9805-19994 GCA_900323305.1 Trachyrincus murrayi | reverse complement strand
ATCCATACTGGATTCAGGATATTGGCTACTGGAATGGTAATGGATCTGTGGCATGGTAAGTGTAGCCTGGGGGACAGTTTCATTGGCGTGCGCACACACACACACACACACACACACACACACACACACACACACACACACACACACACACACACACACACACACACACACACACACACACACAGTGTATGCATAACGGATGCACATTATCGTCAAGAAATGAAGTTCTTTTGTCAAATTCTATTGAAACGCAAAGCATGCATGGATTGCTGAGCAAAACCAGGTATTATTATTGTTGTTGTTCCATGTTGTTATGGGGACAGTAGCATACTGTGTTGGAACCCAACACAGTATTACTTCATCTCTGGTATTCATATCCTCATATTTCTTGTTCAGCATACTAGCTCGGAGACGCTTGCACAATATCCCGGACACTTATTGACTGACACTGGTTTTTCACAGTTACGTTAAATCCCTGTTTATCTCCAGATTTGATTTTACAACGAGCGCTAATTACTCATCCCTAATTTCCCGTCTGGGATTAATAAAGATTACTACTTTATTAAAGTAGTGATTATCTGTTGATCATTGTATGAAGTGGAAACTGTTTTTCTTTCTCAACAAATCAAGTCACTTGGCAGTGCACTGTAACTATAAATGCAGTGGAAATGATACTGGTATTGGACGTACTGCAGGACCTGTTACCTGTCTGGAGGCCACAAGATGTTTATTCCTCTGACTGGATGTGAGTAGTTGTGGAGCGAGTGTGTTTTCATGCGTGAAAGATGACAGCCCATACTTACCATAATCCACAAAGAGGAAAGCTTTGTGGTGTTTAGGGGCAGGTTTTTGTTTAAAGCACCAACACTGTGGTAGGCACAGGCAGGCAGGCAGGCATGTTGGTAGGCAGGCAGGCAGGAAGGAAGGAAGGAAAAATAAATAGAGCCCTTGTTCTCATCCAGCGTGTGAAGTGCCTTCGATACTTTCCTATTCTTAACTATGGCATTCGTGATATGGAACATTACATGGACATCCTCATTCCAAACAATCCAGCTGAGGCTGGTGACATTAAGATCATGACAGCAAGATCATTGATCATCCTATCCGTCTATGATGTGGATGTGTAGCATCTACACCTTCGGGCAGGTCCCATTCCTTCTCCTCATTAGCCTTCGTGAGACCTCCATGGTCGCCAACCGGTGTCGTAATGTCGTCATGGTTATGTTGGGGCAACAAGCTAGAAGAGCAGGTCTCTCCAGTGAAACTGGGTGTAGCTCCCGCACCACCTGCGCTGCACAGAGCTCACAGTCATACCACACATACACGCCGAGTACCAGAGCTGCTGTGACAAAGGCAAAGACAAGCCCTTCTCAGTGAGCGTTAGGCTGTAAGTGTGGCCGTCAGTAGTCCAGTTGGTTTATTCATAGTATTTAGACTACAAAGTGTGGTTTCATGATCAAGCCTCTAAATAAAGATGGGATCCTTCACATCACTTCACATCATGACTCACCATCACGGCTGGCTTGACAACTTATCCGGCGGATCACGGACGTGTATTTCCACTTACCCTTCACATTAGCATAGGTGTGGCTGGCCGTATTTGCTTTCCTTGTCCACACTCGGCAATGAGGGTTCTCAAAACATAGAGGCGGAGTTGAAGTGTGTGTAATCCCATGGTCTTCTGGAGACCCAGTGTGGTGGCCTACCTCGCTCATGTCAAACCGCTGGCCTGGTTTCTGACATCGGGTGTTTGCATAACCATTTGACATTTGAAAGGGAAAATAATGAGCACACACCAGAGGGCAATCGCTTTGCATGGAGGCCGCACTAACAATGAGGACAGGGTTCCCTCGCAAGGCATTGTTACGTTCAAATCATTTCAGAAGGCTATGAAGTGATTTGCACCGTGCTCTGACCACAATCCAGGTCCCTGCACCCAGTAATGTGTCCCCTGATGGCCATTCCAGTTCCCTTTTCCAGACGTCGCCCATACGGCACAAAGCTGTTACAGATACTGTAGTAACACACAGCCCCATTAGACCAAACAGCTGTCTTTTCAGCTGGGCTTCTGGCAAAGCGTGACATAAGCCATGTCTGTTTTATGCAGCCACATAAAAAAGGTAAAGCTGAAAGGAGAAAATGTGAACTTCATAAAATATAAGTAGGGTGAATTATAAAAGAGGGGGTCGGCACACAAAGGTTATACAGAAACATGTCTACTTCACCCTGTTTTTTAAAAGCCGGGGAGGGGGGTGGGGCTACATGTGCAGGCTTTTGAGATGACATAATTCGCGATCTCATTTTTCACTGGGCACGTTACGCAAGGCTGTCCTTCTTGCCTAGTTTTAATGGGTGTTGCCTCGTTCAAAAACAGAAGATCTCTGGGAATATTAGGTGTCCGCAACTATAACCTCGTTCAATCAGAAACCAATAAAAACCTACGGACAGAAGAGGTATAGGGATGAGCAATCTGTATGCACTCTGTGATTGGATTGGATACGTTCAATTAGATACCATGCATTTTGAACAGGATCTCAATAGGCTGCAGGATTTGCTGTTTCACATGTGTGGGCGCGTAGGCATGTCTATGCGTGAATGTGTGTACATGTGGATGTGTGTGTGTGGGTCTGCCCAAGGTGCATTCATGTGGTATGAATGCTTGCCCACACTAATGGTCCGTTAGCGTGTACAGATGAAATGCGTGTTCCGGTGCCTGTTTTGATTAGCTCACCGGCAGTGGGGAAGAGGGCCTTATTAGGGAGAACTGAGGTGGAAATGCCATGTCAAGAAAGTATTGTTCAGCAGTCTGAGGAAACAACAGGCGGGTCCCCTGGGTACGACCCAGCCGGCCGTCCAGCGCAGCTGTTGTTGAAGAGGATAATCTCCCTCTCCCTCCCCTTCGTCCCTCCCCCCGTCTCACTACTGCCTCTCTTCTTTTTCTGTGGGACACTCCCTTTTCCTCATTCGTATTTTAATTACACTGATTCTTTGTTTATTGCTGTTGTTATTATCTGTCTCTGAGCAGCATCAGTGACTGATTCCGGGCTCCATCAGAATATGTTGTTACTAGGAGCGCTCACTTCATTCTTATGGGAAATAATGACAGTGGCCACAGCTGGTGGTAGATTGCCACACACACACACACACACACACACACACACACACACACACGCATGCACACACACACTTGGTAATTTGTTTTTCTCTGTCTTTGATTTTGCATAGCAGGTGGAGCACAGCGCAGGTTATATCGTTGTTGTTCATGGTGATGTTTCCATAGTAATGTGTTGTGTGACCCCGTGCCGTGTGTGGTATAGAACATCATGGCCTTACCGCAGTGAGCTGAGATAATGACATCTGCTTCGGTAAAACACTTATTAAATGTGGAAGAGGGAGTTCCTAGAACACACACACACACACACACACACACACACACACACACACACACACACACACACACACACACACCTGCAAGTGGTGGGACCGTCACCCATGGGGTGAGTGAGTGTATATACGTTAATGTGGCTGAGTGGCTGAGTGGCTTTGCTGGGTTCCTCTGACACTAGCACACAGGTGAATGTTAGCCAGCTTATTGTTACGTTGGTCAAACGTTGCAGGCAGAGCAGATGGTAAATGCTGACATGTCAGAGCTCTCCCTGAGTGAGTGTGTGTGTGTGTGTGTGTGTGTGTGGTGATGGCTGGTTTAACCTGTGTGCCTTGATCACTCTCATGCACCACAGGTGTGCAGCCTCACCCGGCCCCAGAGTCTAATCAGCCTGACTCTGGCCAGGTGAGGCTGCTTAAACCAGCCACCAACAACACACACCCCGCAGTTAACGAGAGAACCTGTAATTCTGGAGCTTAGTATGACGTCAGGGTAATGAATAGAACACATGACTTGTGTTGACTTAAAATAAAACAACTTCTATTGTAATTTGTATTTGTTACCAGTGTTTGTGTAGCGCTACAAGTGTTTTTCTTCTGAGACACCACCTACTCATCATAACTATCATAACCTGTTTGAGGAGGAGGAAATCTGACACTGTCTTTCTCAGCACGAACACCAGACAGCCAGTGCTCAGCAGTCACTGCCCTACACTCCTGCAAAGTAAAGAAACAAAACCATCTATTGTGCTGGGAGGTTTCTTCGGAGGCCCAACGCTCCAGCGGGTTCGATTGGACCAATAAAGATACTAACGAGCACTAATTACAAACCTTCTGTAGACGTCAAATGATCCAATGGCATATTAGTATCACGTTATCTTTACTGGCCCACAGCAGGGGAATTGGTTTGCAGCCAGGATCACATTATAACAATACAGACAGACAGATCAATTACAATGTAACAACAGTGTGCAAAAAAGCAAGACAATTAGTCAAAGCAGATTAGAGATTTCTGCTGTTTAAAAAAGAGGCCAATTGCATTAGGAACACAGGAGAGCATATCGCGTGACAACCTAGGGGTTAAGCTTCAAACTCATTCTGAAGGGGCTGATGCTGACCGTTCAGAATAGCAGTAACCTGTTTCTTATAAAAGTCCATAAGCTGGCCCTCCCACCAGAAATGTTGCTTTGCTTATAGCCTTCTTAGTTGATTTGTGTTGGCAAACCGTGTTCCCAAACCAAGCAACAACAATAGTCATCGTTTTAAATAGCTTCTCTGACCTTCTTAGATGTAGAGGCAGTAATAGTTATCCACCAGCCCAAAATCAACACATTTAACAGAAGTGGGTACAGGACAACGCGGCTCCTTCATACAAATCAAGTAGTGGCCGTTACGCTGCTGGGAATACACTGAGAATACGGCATCATCTGGTGTCAGCTTGGCAGGACGCCAGCGTGTCACCGTTCACTTTACACTGTGGGAAGAATAGGACCAGTTGGAAAAATTAGTTTACATTTGAGCAACAGGCTTGTGGGGTGTCCAGTACCGAGAGCGGTAGACAGGCTGTTTGAGGTCTCTGGCGACAACAGTAATAGCTGAACATCCGCAGATCACTTGTTGGACGCAGACTGTAAGGGGAAAATATGCGTAGGGAAAAACCGAATACTTTTTGGTTCGGTCTCAAGAATTGTGTCAGGGTGGGAAGCATGGTCTTTGTCAGGCAAATTAATGCTGAAGTTTTAATATAGCCGTGCAGATACCAAGGTGCTTATTACGTAGGCCGTAGCTAAATACATTAAAACGTTTAAGCATTTAAACGTTCACCTACCACAACATCTGTCATTATTCTCTACCTGATTCACTCATATGTCTTATTATCGGATTATTAATCCTAAAACTCTTGGCCACTGTAGTCTGTCTACTCATACTGTTAGTCCGACTGCGTGTCAGACTAAATATATTAAAAAAATATAAGAAACTTCACATACCATGATTTAATTTTATTAAATTCAATTTTGCTCGATTTTATTTTATATATACTAGTACTTTTATTTCACCTTCTTATACTTATAATTATTGTGTATTTCTAATTTATTGTCTAAGCACAGTCGAGGAGCAGGCAAAGTAAGCATTTCCCTGCTAGTTGTAAATGGCTTTGTATGTGACAAATAGAAACTTGAACTAGACTGTGCAGTACTATCCACTATGCTAATATGTGTCCCTCTCTCTTTGTCATGTCTGCATGCGTGTGTGTGTGCGTGCGTGCGTGTGTGTGTGTGCTCCTCTCCAGCTCAAGTAGAGACCGAGCTGAAGGACTTCAGTCCCTACTACAGGAAGCAGTACTCAGTCACTCATTTCTCCCGCGTGGAAGATGAGCTGGAGCAGCACACGCAGAAGACCACGCAGCTGCTCAAACAGAGGGTGTGTTGTTGTTGTTGTTGTTGTTGTGTTGTTGATGTTGTTGCTGTTGTTGTTGTTGCATGCTGGGGTATCTCATTCTCCAAGTGAATAAAACACAAAGCCCCTAATGAGATACATAGTTAATGGACTGTAAGATGATGTGTGTTGTTTTTCTCATTAGTGTGTGTGTGTGTGTGTGTGTGTGAGCTAGAATGCCCCTGAGGCTGGGGAGGTGCTGTATGAGGATGCTGTGCTTCACTTCGACGAGACCAGGAAATGGAAGGAACGCTATGTAGTAGTGAGAGCCAATTACTGCTTGGAGTGCCATGACAGCTTGGAGGTACACATAAACCACGCGGTGAACTACAAAACCCATGATGCACACATAGCAATGATGTGGCACTTGAAACCTCTCCCCCCTTTCTTCTTTTAAACACTTCACGTCTTCTTCTTCTTCTCCTATTCTCTTAGTATTGTTGGTCTTGTTTCCTTTTTCATTTCTCATCTCATTTCTCCTTTTATTTTTTAGTCTTTCATCAAAGGTGCTCCGGCACGCCTTAAACTGCTGCCTACAGGGGGCACTGTTCTGACCACCGAGGAGAAATATATGGGCATGGTGGACAAGTGCTTCCCTGACACCGCGAGCAGTAAGTGCAAACTGTATAATTAATTATGTAAACTGTATAATTAATTAGGTAAACTGTAAAGTGATGGCATTGTTAATTGGAGGTATAATTTGTGTAATTATGTTCCTGAAAGCCGCTGTTAAGGCAGGAAAACACTCAGTTGCTACCCACAGCTCAGTGTAATGTATGTGGGCTGGCATGCATGGTCTGCTGCTAAATAACAAGTTGCGGTCCATTTCTCCGATTTTACCCCCAAACTCCTACTTAAACTGCTTCTAGCGTTGTAAAGTACACCCGAGCGTGGGAGTTGGATTTCACTGTGGAAAACGCTTTAACTCTCCCACTTATCGCTCACATTAAGATAATACGATAATACTATAACGGCAGCATGCAGATGATGGCTGCTTGTTCCATCCCATGTCAAATGAAACCTTTCGGGAGATGAGACTGATCCTGAAATAGAGTCTGCTCTACACGCTGGATGAAAGCTGTTAAGTACAAAAGGTACACCATGGGTATGGTGGTACACCGTGGGTATGGTGGTACACCGTGTGTATACACAAGGTGGGCTCCCAATGGAATTAGACATAAGGGTGCATTCATGCAGCAATACAATACACAATTTGCACTTGAAATAGTAGTCGTCAATCAATAGTTTTGGTTTTCGGTGTAAACAATTTGGAAACATGTTGCCGTCATGTTGAGAGTAACGAAGGTGCCTCTCTCTGACATATGATGTTTATATATATCCATATATAACACATAAATAATAGAAAATGTGTAATAGCGAGGGTAGCAACACTGTGTCAGGTTTACTGACACAGAGGCAGTAAAGGCAGGACAGCTCCACCAGCAAAATGAAACCACGGCGCATTTTGGTTTTGTGTTACAGATGTGAAGGAGGACTTCGCCCCGCCGCTGACCAGTATGCCCGGGCAGTTCCCAGTTTACCTGCGTCTGCCCTACCGACGGGACTACTACTTCTGCTTCAAACAGGAAGCCAAGCAGGCCGGCTTCCTGTCCATTCTGTCAGCCTGCATACGCCACCAGAACCAAGGTAGGTAGGGCTGCCTGCCTGCACCTTTCCCACAAAACATGAACATCTCAGAAAGTCATATAATTTTCATTTCCTCCCCAGAGTGGAATTTATTTTGTATTGATCGGTGAGTAGCTGGTCTCTTTATAAGCGCGTATCCCACCCCACATGGATGCTTTCAAACAAGGCCAAACCGCTACCATGGCAACAGACTCACACGTCATACAAAATAACCTCAGGATCTCCTTTTTTTGAATGACGGTGTTTAAAGGCAGTATGAACAAACATATGTATAAACAAATGAACACAAACAAACAAACATAAATACAACGGCAACTGTCACACGCAGCCAATGGAAAATTCAACCACAAACCTCCACACATATCTTTGTTCAGCTGTGAGCGTGACTGTGTATGACTGTGTATGACTGGATGTGGTTTTTGGTTCTGCTATTGTCGTGACGATGACCTGACGTACGACCTTCCTACGACCCGCAGACTTCCTGAAGAAGAAGACATGTGAGGTTCAGGCCTTCCTCAAAGCCATCCAGCTCTACAGGCAGGAGAAGGGAAAATACGAGGCATGGCACATGATGATAGGCAGTGACGTCAGGGTAGGTCACCCCTCCTCTCCACCCCTCCTCTCTCCCTCTTTTTCCCTTCCCTTCTTTAATTACTTTTTTTTCTTTCATTCTTTCATTTTTTCTTTCTTTCCTTCTTTCCTTCTTTCTTTTTCTTTCTTTCTTTCTTTCTTTCTTTCTTCTTTCATTCTTTCTTTTTCTTTCATTCTTTCTTTCTTTTTCTTTCATTCTTTCATTTTTCATTTTGTCTTTCTTTCTGTCCTTCCTTCTTTCTTTTTTTCATTGTGTCCTTCTTTCTTTCTTATAGTCTTTCTCTGCCTGGACTATAACTTGGATGTTTTTGCCATTTTATTTGGTGTCATCTCCTCTGGGAAACGGATAAAACCCAATCTAGTCCAAAAACACACCCGTGAATAATTCATCCAGTGAGCCGAACATCTAAACATGGCGTGATTCTCCAGATGCGTGCGGTGATCCTGCCAAGGCGTTCGCCTGTCAAACTGCTCATGCATTCTTGACCCGTGAGTGTGTGCGGGTGAGTCGCCCGATGAGGAGAATCGTTTCACGATATCGGTAACTGTGGACGAGGACGGATACGCACGGGAAAGAAACAGATGGGTAGCACTAGAATAACTAGCAACTTTGAAGCATTGATAAAGTAGTAGTAAATAGTGGATTCATAGTGAATTCATCATTTATAAAGCATTGAAGCTGGTGATTCCTAGCTTAGGAAACTGCTGCTCACACGGACCAGAAGTGCCCATTGTGTTTCACCGTATCACTACCATCTACACACACACACACACACACACACACACACACACACACACACTCACTCACTCACAGGCATTCCATTCTGTATTTAGCTCTGATGTGTGTGTGTGTGTGTGTTCAGGTGATGGCTAACCTTGTGATGGAGCAGCTCTTGCCGACACTAGAGAAGAACATGCTGCCGCACCTCAAGGCCAAGAAGACAGAGAAGAAGAGAATGTGGTTTGCTGTCAGTCCTTTCATCAACTAGCTAGTAGACTTATCTCCACTAGTTTAGTCTTCTACCCTCCTTCTATGTACCAGGACACTGGTCAGAGACTTATCTCCACTAGTTTAGTCTTCTGCCCGTGTCCTGGTGGTAGACTTATCTCAACTAGTTTAGTCTTCTGTCCTGGTACATAGAAGGAGCCGAGCTCCGATGGCTCCTGTCAAAAGGGTGGGCTGACTCCCTGATAATTCCTTGGTCCCTCGCTTTTTGAATTAGTGTGTAAATAGTGTGTTTAATATGATAAGAAAAAGGTATGAGTTAATACTTCAGACATGTGTTTACTGTAATTCATGATGAAAGCCCATCCTCGCTCTTATGTTGGTGCTTTGAATCCTAAAACATTTCAATTATTGTGTTGAGTGAAAGCTTTTCATCCTATAGTTAGTTGTTATAGTTGTTAATCCCAAGGTTAACTTTGTTGTTAGTAATCATATAATTGAATTGAATTGAATTTGCAATTCAATTTGCAATTCAATTCAAATGTCAATACAATTCAATTTGCAATTCAATTCAAATTTCAATACGATTTTCAATTCAATGAAATCCATCAGACGGTGGAGGCGTCGTACATCCTGGTGCAGGAGAACCTTCTGGAGGGCATGTCCTTGCTGAAGAAGGAGTGTGGCGTCATGGCCCGGCAGCAGGAGGTTCTGATCCACTCGGACATGGACCAGATCATCAGCTCCAGAGCTCTCCTGGAGGACAAACTCAGAGGTACTGCTGCTGTGGTCCAGCAGCTTTAAACACACGTCGCTTAGTTTAATGGCTACTCCTGAGCCTTACAAGTTAGTGAAGGCTGTGCAGTGGCTTCAATAAAGCACTTTACACAAGTGTAATTACTGGAGCTCTGGCATTTTTCCCGAAATCTATATAATAAATGAAGCACGCACACGGCATTATTTTAAGACTGAGTAAATGCCTAGTGTGTTGTTAAACTGCTTTCCATCAGTCCCGCTAAATGTTTTTGGTACTAAACCTTCATTGACTGTAACGGTTAATTTGGAATAGCGGACGTTGGAATAGGGCGGTGCTTCTTAGGATGTGATCAGGTTCAGGTGATCACCGTATACAAGGACTTGCTCAGGGTCTCGGGGGGGGGGGGGGGGGGGGGGGGGGGGGGGGGG
>OOFB01007360.1:12997-30443 GCA_900323305.1 Trachyrincus murrayi | reverse complement strand
GACCAGCGCCTGGGGGAAGGACTGGGGCTTGGGGAGAGTCTGGGGAGGAGCCTGGCCCTTGGGAGCTGGGGGAGGAGGAGCCTGGCCCTGGGGTTGGATCTGGGGGTGCTGAGGCTTGGGGAGAGGGTGGGCGAAGGCTTGGGGTCTGGGTGGCGTTTGCGGCGGCTGGGAGAGTTGGGGTTTGGGGTGGGACGCCGGTGGGGGTGGCGGTGGTTGCGGTGAGGATAGTAGGGGGTAGGAAGGCTGGGGTTTGGGTTGGGGAGGCGGTGGAGATGTTGGTGGTGGAGGTTGTTGTGGTGGTGGAGGTGGTGGAGGTTGTGGTGGTGGAGGTAAGGTTTTGGCGAGCGTCTGTGGGTGCTGGATGTGGGGCTGCTGCTGGGAGCTGGAGATGAGAGAGACGGTCCTGGATGATACGGTGGTACCGGAGGTCCTCGCCAACACCGCGTGCTCAGATTGGTCTGGAAGAGTAACGGCTAACATAAAGAACCACGAGAAAAACACATCGGTAGCCTTGATAAGCAACTTTATTTTGTTCTTATTAAGAAATATACATATTATGTATAGCTGTGCATGTTAGTTATACATGTGTGCATCATTGACAAAGGTAATGCTTATTGCCTCATATTCAATCCACTCTAGGTTTTAACTGTTATTGTATATGTATCTTCATATCTCCATCTTCATGTGTCACGATGGATGTATTCATAACTCCTGGATGATGATGTCATATTACGTCATACCATTGCATAGCCCTAACACATAAAATGGACACACACACACACACACACACAATCATTGGTGCAACCATTAGATGACCAGTGTATCCTATGAGAAATGGGGTTGCCTTTTCCCTTGATATTCAAAGCGGTGTGTGTCAGTAGTAGTAGTCTAGTCCTAGGCCCATGAAGACCGGGAACAAGGCTCTGCTTGTATCATCTCTCTGTTCTTCACCCGGACACTTCCTTCTACATTCTCCTACCGAGGGCTCTTATGCCCCTGTGTCCTGGTTTAGCATGCATGTGTAGGGCGTGTGTATGTGTGTGTGTATGTGTGTGTGTGTGTGGGGGGGTCACATTCTGTACTAGCACAGGGGAAAAACAGGTCAGACCCCCCCATTTCTTTCATGAAGACCACCACAGCCCCTTTCTAGAGGAATGACATCTATAAAGAATCCGTACACACACACACACACACACACACACACACAGTGTGTTTGTCAAACAGCTGACCAACAGGATGCCGGGAAAATAGATTGCCCCCTTCCCATTTGCAGACAAAGGATGCTGGGACTGCAAATGCTTGTAAAAATATGCTAATTAGATGCGACCCCAGACACCCCCCCCCCCTTCTCAGTCTCTCATCTCTCTCTATCTCTCTCTCTCTCTCTCTCTCTCTCTCTCTCTCTCTCTCTCCTTCTCTCTCTCTCTCTGACTGGCTCGCTCTGTTTCTGTGTGTTAAGGAAATCAATTCCCCCCAGGGTGTAGCGGCGACTGGTCATGGGTGCTGCTGCTGGCTGAGACAATGAGGATAATGACATTATGAATTATGTGCAATTATTTCCTGTTTCCTTCCTGCCATTCCCTTTTCCCATTCATCTCTCTCTCTCTCTCTCTCTCCCTCTCTGTCCCTCTTCATCTCTCTCTGTCTCGCCTCTCTCTCTCTTTCCTAATCTATCTGTCTCTCTTCATCTCTCTCCTCATATCTCTCTCCCCGCTTTCCGCTTCGCCATTTCATTCCCCTTCTCGCGAGCTAACGGCGGGTTTCGGCAAGACGACCTACCCGCACAGCCTCCCGCCCGGCTCCTCTCGCTGCTCCTCTCCCGGCTCCTCTCCCTGCTCCTCACAGCGTGCTGCGCCTCCTGCGTGGAAGGAGAGACGTTGTGCACTGCTGCCGCTGCTGCAGCCTCGCCTCCCGGGTACACCGCTTCCTCCCCCCCTCCTCCTCCTCCTCCCCTTCTGTGTCGTGTCTCCCAGGAGTCGTGGTCACCCCGGGAGCGGGGGTGTTGTTGGTGGTGGGCGGTGGTGGTGGTGGTGGTCTCTGACCCCGAGGGGAGTGGCTGGGGTTCAGGCCTGGGGGCTGGGGGATGCAGCGGCTGCCTGCCCTCCCGGTCCCGGTCTCCTTGTCCCTGTTCCCGGTCGGGGCGGAGTGGATCTCTGCCCCTCCTACTCTCCTGTTGTCTGGCTCCTCCCCGCTGTCGCCGCCTAGCCCCCTCCCCCTCTCCCTCCCCCTCCTCCCCCTGCCTCCCTCTCCAGCCCTCCTCCTCCTCCTTCCCCCCATCCCCCTCCTCCTGGCGGCCTGCCTGGGGGTGGAGGAGGAGGTGGGGAGGGGAGAGGGGCTCTGCTGCCTCCTGGGGGCTGCCGGGGTCCCCGCTCTGGGTCATGGAGAAGTATCTGAGCGCCCTCTCCTGGTGATGTGCGGTAGGGCCCACCAGGGGGGGCTGCTGCTGCTGCTGCTTCAGCCGCGGTGGCGGTGTTGGTTCCCGGGTGGAGCCCATGGATTTCCCGCCATCACCGCCATCATCATCGCCGCTGCTCCTGCTCGTCGCCATGGCGACGGTGGTGACCGAGGCGTGGGAGGTGACGGCGGCCACGGAGCGGACCAGGGCGGCGGGGAGGGGCTCCAGTTTGGCCCCCCCGTTCTGCAGCTGAAGGACACAGGAAGGACCGAGGGGTCAGAGGTCAGCCTGGAGGTACAGTGTTTACAACAGAGAGAGTTGGTGGGTTGTAGCTAGATGTGTGTTTCTAAGTAAGTGTGTGTGTGTGTGTGTGTGTGTGTGTGTGTGTGTGTGTGCGTGTGTGTGTGTGTACGTGTGCGTGTGTGTGTGTGTGTGTGTGCGTGTGTGTGTGCACGCATCTGAAAACAGCAGGAGTGATGAGGTAATGATGTACAAGAGCTTTCTGCTTCATCCAGAATGGCTATGATGAAATGCACGGTCAGCAAAGTCACTCACAACCCGCCATGCACAACAACACCACTGACGTTGATAAGCACATGGTTTTGCATTTGACATGCATTCAGGATGTCAAATCCAATCATCCAAGAAAACCCAACAATCATTGTGTGTTCATATGTTGGTTTGTGAATACATACAACAGAGATTTGATCGTAGGGGCAGAACGTGACAAAATACATCTGTGATAATGAATGAACAAAACAGACTATAAGCTTCGATGAGTTCGATTCATTACCTACAACACCTACAAAACTATTCAAATAAGCTTTGTACCAATATCATGCACGGCATTTCTTATTTTACCCACACATGCATTATATAAAGAGCCTATATGACAGCTAGATGCAGACAGTTGTTTTTGAAGTGCACCTTTAGAAACATTAGGCTGAGCGATCATCAGACGCATGCTACGACACATACTCAGCAACAAGCTAGCAAGCTAACAAGCTATGAAGAGCAGCTATGCAACTCATAAAGAGCCAAACAAAACATGTAACCGCTGAGGGCAGCAGGGCAGGTCGTCTGCACTTCAACACGACCTCTTGTTAAAACTCAAGTAAAAAAAACTAAGAAAACGATATGAAGCTAAAAGCCACAAGCATTTCTCTTATTTCTTATTTCATGAAGACCCATGCTGAGCATTAAGCTAGGACAAGCAGCGCCTGCTGCAGTAAAGACCACTGGTCATTGGTTCACGAGCAGGAAGCCACGGAAGCTTCTAGCCTGCTACACATGGAGTCAGAGCAGAAGCTGTGTGATTGGAAGCGGGTCAGGCTTACGTGTCCTCCCTGTTTGGCCTCTAAGTCAGCGCTGGATACCGCGGGGGTACCCGTGGGCTCGGCCTCCTGTATCTCAGCCTCCTGTGTGGACATTCGAGTCATTACCTCCTCAACCTCCTCACCGTGTACCCTCTGTTAGTTTTACTGTGTAGACTCTCCTAACCGTCTTGAAATCCTCCACCAAGCACAACGAGAGATTTGATAAACGTGAAAGTCTTACCATAGTAAAGCTTGATACTCGAGTGATGAGGATGCAAGGAGACAGGGTGTATTTACTTATAACACACTCACGTGATAGTGTACAAACGCTTCAGGTAACTAGACCTGACTAAACACACCGTGATTTGGACACTTTGCCTAATGGATTTACTTCTGCTGCTTCTGCTTCATAGCAACATATATTAATAATCGGGAAGATGATTTTGGGTTAAACGACGGCACTTTTGCATTCCTTACAATGTAGAGTATATTATCAAACACTTTCATCCATGACACCCACACCCATCGCGTTGTACAATTACTGCTGTGTTGGCATTGTTCGCTCTTGAAGGAAAACACACCGTTGTCACCGGGGGAACCTCACCTGGTCCACCTCTCCCTGGGTGATGGGCTGGGTCTGAAAGCGGGCGTTGGCCCGGCGCTGGCGCGTGTCGCCCCCCCTGCCCCCGGCCCCGCCCTCCTCCTTGTCGGCCTTCTGGGCGGGAGGGTGCGAGAGGCGGTTGAACAGGGCCATCTTCTCTGCCAGGCTAAGGCTGGACAGGTCGGGCTCGTCCGGTCCTGGTGCCAGGACCCCCTGGCCCTCCTGGTCCCCTCCTCCGGGACCCTGGGCGGGAGAGGGCTGCTCCTGCTGGGGATCTCTGGGGTCCTGGTTCTCCTTCTCCTGGTCCTGGTTGTGGTCCAGGACCACGGATCCTGGCTGGGAGGAGCTCTGGATGCTAGGGGACAGGAAGGAGACTAAAGTTAGCAGGTTTATAGTGAGCAAAAGGTTAGGTTCACAAAGTAATAGAAGTAGTATTTGTAAATAGTATTTGTATTTATTTTGACTCAACCATTTGCACCTGTGAAAATAATATCAAAACCCATATGTAACGAATATGAAAAGAAATTATTTGTATTTCACTTAAAACCCTTCTTCTAATTTTTGTTGTCACTATGGTATCGTTTTTACAGGTTTTTATTTTAATTGATTTGCTTGTATGTCATTTGGGGAGTTTTGTATTTTGCAACCTGTTGCTGACGTCATTTGTGTGCGCAGCGCGACCTCTCCTCAGTCTGCGGAGACTCCTGCAGTGAGGTGAGCTCGCACGAGTGCAGGTGTTCGAAAAGTGCATTAATGTTGTAAATAGTTGATAAAAACATGTTAATTCATACGTTAAATTCATGTAGAGCTGGCGAAGTGCCATTGTTGTAAAGGGACTGAATGGGAATATTTTGTAATATACCGTGTAAACTAGCTTAACTAAATGATGCTCCCGCATGTGTGTGCCCCGCCCCTCTCTCAGGTGAGGCTGTGCTGGAAGAGAGGCTGCTCACTCACACTGCTTTTGTGTTCCCATTCATTTGTCCAGGTATGTTCGTAATTACGTGTTTAGTATCACGTTAATTGTATATTACCATGATGTAAATATATATATGTAAATGCATGGTATATATATATGAATGTGATTTGTATTCTTGTTGTTTTCATATATGGGGTTTGACCCTTCATTGTGGTTTTTAGGGTATAATGGACGGTGTTTGGGGAGCTTTATTGATAAAGAGTATAATTCATTTGTCAATGTATTTTATTTTATTGGATCTCCTCAGTCTGTGGAGATTCCTGCAGTGAGGCTGTGTTGGAAGAGAGGCTGCTCACTCACACTGCTTTTGTGTTCCCATTCATTTGTCCAGTTTGTCCAGAAATAAACACTTCACATCGAAGAAAGAAAGAAGTTGTTGGTTTCATCTATACACAACGCAAGAATCATAGCCGACAGCTGTGTGTAGCACAGCCCGGCTACACATAGATACATTCAATTAAATTGTAAACCACTAGACCTACAACGATCAAACATGTACTTTACAACACTTGCTCTTTTCAAACTGAAAAAGGTTGGCGGTTGTGGTGGCTTGCTGGATGTAAACCATCTCTCAACCTTTGACCTTTCCAAGAAGAGACACTCTCACTACCTTCAGTGTTTAATGTAGACAGCACTGAGGGAGAAGGAGAAATGCCTGGAAACTGGGTTCTGGATCATTCTAATGGAGCTATAGTGTAAATACAGGTCTCTTCCCTGCCCCTATAAGGTGTACACAGCTAGCTAGTCCCAAGGAGGACACCACGCAAATGGGGGGAAATAACTAGCGGGGATAGTGTGAGATGGTAAAAAACTGCAGCAGTGCACAGTGGCCAGCAGGAGGCAGCAGACTGAAATGTCTGTGTGCAGCCAGTGGCGTTCATCTTAAATACCAAGCGAAGAATTATTACAATGTTGTTGACTCAATTGTAGTTCTAATTCTGGCACCTATCACACCTGTCTCACCTGGTCTATCACACGCTTCTGAAAGAACATCACAAATTGCATGCATGAATTATACACACACACACACACGTGTGGTACCTGAAGCTAGTTGTGCTGGTTTTGACTAAAGTAGGGCTGGGGCTTCGGGCCACGGCAGTGTGAACGGCCACAGGATGTGATGTCACAGTGGTGTCCCTTCAGAAGACAACCAATGGAAATGGAGGACAGAAGGTATACATGAGAAAGCATATCAGCAGATAGGTGTCACACACACAGACGAGGGTGAGAGAGAGGGTGCAGAACAATATTTGATGGGATGCTCTCGTGGTCTCGACGTCTCCCCCCAGAAGTTCTGCTGTAGCATAGTCGGCCTGCCGGATACCAGATTAAGCGCATGTAAATTGTTGCTTTGGACCACTTGGGGCCTGTGATGTGAACTATGCTACATGTAAACCTAGTATGTAAACCTAGTATGTACCTTGTACATACATGTATTTTCTAATACAAGCGGAAACAGAATTGATGTTGCAGACCGCACTTTTTCTACGACGTGCGTACAAAGCAGTACTCTCATATTAGAACACAGCCGAGGGTGACGGTTCCCCTCGGGCCTCAGAAGAGGAGATTGAGCGGCCGTACGAGGGACCTACGTGGTGGCGGTGACCACCTCCCTGCTGGTGACCGGCTGGGTGTGAGAGCGGTCCTGGACTCGCCGGAGACGCCTCTCCACCGCCGTGTTGCGTGAGCGAGGCTTGGGCACGCCCCCGTCCGACGCCTTCTCCAACTCCTTCAGTAAAACACGGAAACACGTCTCCGATCAGAAACCAAAGACGGGTTCAGGTCCAAAACCAAAACAAATATAGCGAACGGGATGAGAAGTAAAATACTGCATTGTGAAATGGATTGGATCGCTACATGGCGTTACAAAATGAGGAGTTAAAGTTAAGCATTGTTTTTTTTTACGCTCAAATGCTTAAAAAACGTTCAAAAAACGTGATGCCTACAGAGAATCCATGGAACGTCTGGAATCTGTAACAACATTTCATTTCATTATTATTAAGGGTATGTTCCTTTAAAAGTGCTATTTTGCTGTCAGTGGTCAGACGTATCGGTCGAGACAGACGAGCGAGCGCGTACCCTGAAGAGAGATCTCTTGGCGGCCACGCTCATCTTGGCTCTCTCGTCCAGCGTCTGCTCATCTGTACCTTCGGGATGAGAACCAGGTGGTTACGCTACACTGTAGTATACTGTACACATGTATATGTAGCACTGGGAAGTATGCAACAAGACAGACAAAAAAACAACCTTATTCATTGATGTCCAGTTCTGCTGACCTCAAAGCCAAACTCTGTTATATACATGTAGTATAGTACACTATAGAATAGTATAGAGTATTACGTAAGACTGCATACTATACGATGAGAATATAGAGACAAAAGACAGAGGGGCAGAGTGTTTACCGTCAGCATCCTGTAGCTGGGTTGGACTCATGCGAGACCTTGGGAAGACAAAAACATTGGCATGATCATACAGGGGAAACCACCAGAGGAATACTGAGTTACTTTAGCATCTGGTAGCTGCAGACTTGGACAGGCACTTTACCTTTATTCTGCTAATCTGTCAACAAAAAGCTTGTTTTCATGCCATAATCGACTGTTGGTACACAGAGGAAAGTGAAAAAAAAAACTCTGGATCGTGTCGCCCAATACAGTACCATACGTTTAATACGTTTAATATCTCTTCCTTTTCAAACATCACCAAATATAGTGACAGATGCGCGCATATTATTTCCATATTGTTATTGTACTTATAAGTCATGCATAACATTACATACTTTGTGAGTTCATCAATTCCTGTACTATATTTTGTTTTGGAGAAGATCGTAAAGGTGTTAGCACATCATTTTACAAACCATAGAGGACCTTTTAAACCATAGAGGACTTTTATTGTGAAGCCCTCCTGCCTTGTACCTGTGGGATTCCATGCGCTCTGCAGAGGTAATGGGCTGGGTCCGGAAGCGCTCTGACATACGGTTGTCCTGCCCCGGGGTGATGTAGCGCCGGGGCCTCCGGACACCCGTGTCCCGCTGACCGCCACTGCCGTTAGTCGCGTCCACTTCCACCGCTGACGGATCTACTTTAGTGGGCGGCTCCCTTTAGGTGTGACGCGTCCAATAGGAAACATTGAAGACAAAGAAGACCACACACAGGAAAGATTCAAGTTGAGCGACTGGTCATCAGGATTAGGAACAATTGCTTCCGACATGGATTTTTTTTGTTTAAGCGGGTTGGTTAAGTGTCTTCTGGAAACCACACAACAAGTTATCTGAGTAGGCCAGGCTGTCACTCACACTTCTGATACTGCAAGACAAGTTGAGCGCAAAACCAAACGTCACGGCGACAGCTGCGGCAGAGCGGCCGTACGTCACTCACGACATGCACCGGTTTAACCGCCAAAATGTTCCAACACAACAAGCACTTGCTCAAACGAATGAAGGTTAATGAACCCATTGTGAGTTCCAGAGTAACGTAGCAGGTAACGTAGCAGGTAACGTAGCACGTAACGTAGCCCTGTAGTGAAATTCAAGCCGCTGGACAAATTTTCTCTCAATCTTCGTAATGCTTTTGCAGTTTTTATGAAAAGGTCATAGGCCAGATTACATAAGACATACGTCCACAGCACAGCACACTAGCACACTAGCAGGGTTAGACAGCAGTCGGCAATGCAAGTCAGTGGTCCCCCATGCCGGTTCACCTACAGCTCTGGCTTGCGGTTGGCATTCTCCAGGTAGGAGTGGCGCAGCTGAGCTACGGACACCCGGGTGTCCAGGGAGCCCGCGTCCCCGTTAGCCACCCCCCCTGCAGCCGAGGCCGCCACCTCCCGGCCCACCGCCGCCCGCTCCATGGTGCGGTACATGGCCGAGCGCTGACCCACACCCACGTCTGACATGGAGCGGGTGCGGACTTTAGGCTTGGGCCCCCCTCCGCTGCCGCTGCTCAACTCCCCGCTAGTGCCAGGCCGGACCCGGGACTGGATGGACGACCTCTTCTGGAGGTACACGGCCGAGTCGGACTGCTGGTGTCCCTGGGTCTCTTGCTGGGACAGGGTCTGCTGCCGCTGGTTCTGAGGCTCCTGAGAGCGTTGCATTTGGATCTCTTGAGGGCGTTGTTGGATCTCTTGAGGGCGTTGCAGTTGGATCTCTTGGGGGCGTTGCTGTTGGATCTCTTGAGGGCGTTGCAGTTGGATCTCTTGAGGGCGTTGCAGTTGGATCTCTTGGGGGCGTTGCAGTTGGATCTCTTGGGGGCGTTGCTGTTGGATCTCTTGAGGGCGTTGCAGTTGGATCTCTTGGGGGCGTTGCAGTTGGATCTCTTGGGGGCGTTGCTGTTGGATCTCTTGAGGGCGTTGCAGTTGGATCTCTTGGGGGCGTTGCTGTTGGATCTCTTGAGGGCGTTGCAGTTGGATCTCTTGGGGGCGTTGCAGCTGGATCTCTTGAGGGCGTTGCAGTTGGATCTCTTGGGGTCTCCTTTGGAGCTCCTGCTGGAATCGTTGGGACTCTCGATGTCGAGACTCAAACTCCCGCTGCCTGTCGCCCTCTCTGAGGTTCCGGGGTGTTTCTTGCGGCGGCTCATACTGTTCCCGTTTTGGGGGATCGTGTGACATATGAAAGGGTTGGTGCTGGTGAACAGGCTCCCGGTGGTACACTGGCTCAAGAAGCTGCTGCTGGGGCTGTTGGGGCTGCTGGGGCTGTTGGGGCTGTTGGGGCTGCTGGGGTGATGGGGTGGCGTGGGGGGGTGGGGGGGGTGGCTCCGTTGACCTGAACGCTCTCTCTTCCTGGCCATCCAGACCCTGCCGGGAATCTTCTCCCGTTGACCTCTCCCTGGCAGAGGTCGGCCCTCTCGCTCGGTCCCGGCCTGTCTCCCGAGATCGCTCCCACTTGCAGTCCTCCTCGGGCTGGGTCGCCCTCCGCGCTCTGGGACTGGCCGTCTCCGACTCGCCGTCGTCGATCTGGCCTCCGTCCACGCTCCTCTCCCGCCGGCGGATCTCCGAGGGCAGCACCGCCTTCCTGCTCTTCAGCAGGCCCTCTGTGTGGGGCTCCTCCTTCAGCGCCTGCCTGGCCTCCGGCCTGGCCTCCCTGGGGGCCACGTAGATCTGGTCAGCGCTGACCCTCCTCCGGGGCTGCACCTCCGGAGGACCCGGCGGCCTGGCGGCGGTGTTGCTGGTGTTGGTCGCCACTGGGTTAGTATGGTACGCCGCTACTCCCGGTTCTGGCTGGTGCCCTGGGCTGGGATATGGATGGGGTGCAGACCTTTGGTGGTTTGGGTGCTGCAGTTGCACCACGTACTGAGGAGCACTGCTGGCCTGACCGTGGGGTCTGGTCCCCTGCAGTCTGTCTGGGCTCCACTCGGATGGCCTGTGGGCGGCTTCGTCCCGTGACTGTCTCTCTCTCACTCTGATTCTTAAAGGGGAGGACAGATGACGAGACATGATGTGATTTGAGTGCCAATCAAAAGGGAATAGTTCTAGTTGCTTTTCTTTCAACTTGTTTAACTTTATTTGAATGTACTGAAAACCTGTTTTTTTGCACTGCCCAGCGGGGGAGAGAAGACAATGAAAGAAATACCAGGAAAATTTACAATATAAAATTTTTGTAAAATTGTCATTTAGTGGTTCCTTCTGATGATTTACCAAGCAAAATGGATTGTAAAACAACACATTTTAGATGACCACAGTATCCACAAATATAACAAAATATAATAAAATATACAAATAGACATAATATATCATTATGTACAAACCGATTCAATAAAAGTCAAGCCTGATTCAACCCAAGTCACAGAGAATGCCAGTCCAGGCCAAGAGTAAGACACAGGACCAAATCAGACCCTTCCCTAAAATAGCAACAAGGTCAAGTAGCAGCATAGCCCAGGTTTAACATCGATTCAAAGTTCAAACAACTCTCTTCCCACTGTCCCCCTTTACGCTAAAATAGTAAGCGGAACTATTTAAATCTATGGTAACCTTAAGTAGGTAGGCCTTGCATTGATCCCCTTTGCATTTGCCATGGCATCGAGCGGTTAGCCCTGTGACACTACGAGAGAACACAACACACAGCTCTATCCGGGTGCAGCTTGGCCGGCTGATATCGTCACACTGGAGACACAGAAATGAAAGGTAGAAATGAACGTAGACCGGCAGTCTACGTTCAAATATATGGGACATAGATACAATATTCAATCCTGCTTGGGATTAAAAACGTTTTGTAGAAAAACGTCTTTCATCAGCTTCTGATGGGACTTCACCGTCAAGTGGTCTGACGTGGCTGTTCAATAAGAGTTATTTAGTGAATCTGGGTCACTTCCTGTTCCAAAAATATACCCGTACTAACCCTCACAAATAATTGTAACAAACAAACATCACAGAAGACCGGCTGATTGACTCCAGCCATTTGTCATTGGAGAACAGGAAAAAGCAGCCTGGATGGGGTATACTTTTCCAGGGAAACTGAGATGCAAGAGCAAATTGCCCCATGATATGACTATATTTTGATTATATATTTTATTTTGTTGGTAAATGTGGTATAATCGTATCATGGCACTTCAGTGATGCTTGCTTCCGGTACAGCACAGCCTCTCGTGTAATATTGCTTAGTTAAAAAATAGCCACACTCCCATACTTACCAATGAGAAGATATAGAGATAGAGACCAACACCTTGTTAGCTGCTTGTGACTAATGTTCTGTGAGATCTGGTTTTGTGTTGCAAGCGTTGCCAGTAGAGACCAGACATTATCCTAACTAAAAGACAGACCTGATGTCCAACTCTTATCTGACTGGGGTCAGAGTGTTCCCTCACAGTAATGAATACATATTTAGATCTCAGCGCCAGTGAAGCTATATCATCATTGATATATAGCTATATCAATGTCTTGAAAGAGTTCCAATGATTAGCACCAATTAGATTCGTACATGGACTCTATTGAGAATAGAAACTGATCGAACCTGGTAGTTAGCTTCAAGATCACCATATGATGTTCACACTTAGAACAAAGATTCAATATAAGAGAGTACTGCTTCACACACGTGTTAAGCGGTTATTGACTATTAGTTCTCCAGATTTGGACCAATGGAGAACGTTCAATGGTCCAACGTCCTCGGAGTTGATGCTGCAGACCGTGATATTCCCACAGCACGCGTATGAGGCAGCAGTACTCTTATATTGGAAAATAGCTGAGCGTGACGGGTGCCCTTTAAATCTGTCTTCTACGTGTGAACATCATATGGTCCTTCTAAGTTGGGCCTCGCCATTCTTGGCCTTCCCTGCAGTCTTTCATAAACTCACACAGCACATGGTGGGTTTAAATTTGAACCCAGAACTGGGCTAGCGTGACAGGACTCTGGAATCGTATTATAGAATGTTTCCACCCCCCGCGCAACAATAGCAAGTTGCTCGCAACAGCTTGATGGCTAATGTTGACGGTCCTAAGCCAAACATACATCGGTAATGTAACGTCACGTCATAAACGGTTCCATGTGCAAAGTGTCTGAGAATGTAAATAATGGAGCGTGTAAATAAACAGTCACCGAGTAGACGGAATTGGAGCCACGGGGGGAGAGGACCGCACACCCCCTGAAACACAATCTGAGTTTGTCAGTTTGTTTGTAAGATTGTGTCAAAGAAAGATTTTATTTCCAAAATGTATTTCACAAACCCATTTGAAAAAACCTATTGTTTGAAAAAACGAGACAGATCTCTGGTCTACTCAGCGCTTGACGGGGCATCTCAGGTGAAAAGACGCAATTGTAAAAGTACATTTTGGACCCTTGCGTGACTCACCCTTGTCTGTTGAGGATGCTCTGGGCCTGCTGCTCGATGAACAGGTCCCCCGGGGAGATGCCGTAGCGCACGGAGGGCAGGGAGGCGCGGCGGGCGCTGCGTGGAGAGCTAGGCACCGCTGCCATGTTGAAGTCCCTGCTGGAGGCGGGCTGGCTCGGCTCCTGGGGGGCCGCGGGCTGCTGCTGGTGCTGGTGCTGGTGGGGGTGGGGCTGGGGGTGAGGCTGTGAGATCTGGGGCTGGTACTGCTCCTCGCTCCTGGGTCTGGACACCACGGGGTGCCCCTGGACTCCTCCGCCCCCCCGCCGGTAGTTCTCTGTGTTCATCGCCCTCTCCCGCTCTGAGAACCGACTGGGCCGTTCGTGTGTCGGGGGCGGGGCTTGGGCGGGGTGGGTGTGGACGGAACTAGAACCAGAACTGGAGGGGAGGTCCTTCTCCGGGTGAGTGCGCATGTAAACCCGGCCCATGCCAGAACTGTACGGTACCCTGGGCTCCGGCCCTTCCTCCCCAACTCCCTGTCTGTCTCTGTCTCGCCTGACAGGAAGTGGCTGTTGGCCGGGGGTTTCCTGCGCCTCGCGGCGGGAGCGGTAGCGAGGTGTGTAGTCCAGGTCCACCTCGTGGTCCAGGAGGACGCCGTAGCGCTCCGAGAGCTGCCGGCGCCGCTCGGCCTTGTAGCGGGCGATGCGCTCCGCCTTGGAGCTGAGGCTGCCGGGGTCCACGGACGCGGCGCTGGATGACACGGTCACGGGCTCACCGCGGACCACCGTCGGCGCTACACCGCGGCCACCGCTACCGCCGCGGCTACCGCTACCTCCGCCGCTACCTCTGACCCGCGAAGATCTGTCCGGAGACGCCACGTGCGCCTGGGGTGCGTCCGTCTCTTCTCGGGTGTAGCGCCTCACTGTCGAAGGAGCACGGGAACACGTTGTGATATCAGCTCGAGGACTTTTTAATGTTTTTTCAACTTTTTTAATTCAATTTTTTGTGTTATTGCCGACATGCCGAACAAAGAGACCGAAGGCAACAATGTTTTTTTCTGTCTAGCAAACAGCAGAAAGATGCTCACCATAGAAGTGCACGGTCTACAAACACAATAACATGCCTCATAGACCACAGAAGAATCCCTATGATGTGCAGTGTGTATTTACTTATTTATCTTTTAGCAGCTTTGATTAACAACAGCTAGGCTGTAGACACAAAGAAACACACAGCGCATGCATATTGCACTCCTTGCATTCTTATAGAAAAGAAATGTCTTAGGAGTTCAGGACGACAATAAAACCACGCTTCATTAAAAAGCATAACGTTAAAGACATGATGCAAAAGAAGCCAAAGGAGTTTCAAAAACGTTCAGTGCTTAGGATACAGCTAGTCCAACAGTTCAGACAGAAAGGCTTCATATACAGAAAGTCTTCATATACAGAAAGTCTTCATAAAGTCTTCATACATACAGAAAGCCTTCATATAAAGAGTCTTCATATACAGAAAGTCCTCATAATAC
The DNA here is from genome assembly GCA_900323305.1 of Trachyrincus murrayi. Taxonomy (NCBI): domain Eukaryota; kingdom Metazoa; phylum Chordata; class Actinopteri; order Gadiformes; family Macrouridae; genus Trachyrincus; species Trachyrincus murrayi. The sequence goes on along the minus strand of OOFB01007360.1, from coordinate 15,879 downwards.
AGAAAGTCTGCATATACAGAAAGTCTTCATAATGTCTTCATATACAGAAAGTCCTCATATACAAAAGTCCTCATACATACAGAAAGTCCTCATATACAGAAAGTCCTCATATACAGAAAGTCTCCACGGTAACAGGGGTCCATGCTTACACATCACGCGTGGCTCACAGGGGTCTGACGCACGCGTGTAGCGTGGGGCGTCTTCCGCCAGCATCCTATTGGCTACCAGACCCCCGGGCACCCGGGCCGGCGGGGCATCACCCTCAATCCCCTCTAGCCGCCGGGCCACCCTCTCCTTCCTGATAAAGGTCAAAGGTCAAAGGTAGGCAACTGTATAATTAAGCATAATTGTATAATTACTCATACAGCTCATGAATAGGAATTTAATATCAGGAAATACCTGTTCATTCCAGAATCACCCGGACCGGCTTTCTCAAACTGTTTCTTTAATTCTGAAACTGGATGTTGGACATAGACCGTTACAGTTAGTTGTGTGGGTGAGACAGAACTGTAGGCAGAGCTTCTGGGGGAAGGGATTTCTTTGAAATGATAAATCAAATCTCACCCTTGGGCAGGACAGCCAAAAGATTGATATCTGAAACACTCTTGACCAAGGTTGTCCTATCGACCACTAAGATGTCACTCTGAAAGCTAAACAAACAACAGCAACAACAAAAACAAGTAAAGTAAACAAGTAAAACATGATGGTAACACATTAGACACTCGGCTCAAGGTAGTTTTTTAAATGCAGAGGAAAACAACTAAAAGCAATGTTGAGATAGCAATGTTGTGTTACACTAGTATGGGAAATGGACATCCTCAAAACTCCCAGTAGTTCCTGTAAAACAAATAACTAAACACTTTTGAGCTTGCAGCAGATGTAATACATTTTGAAAAAGTCCCCATTTGACATAATTTGTCTTGGAAGTCCTTGAGAAAAACACAACACATCTAGGCAGCTATCGTAATCCCTGTCCGAGGAAGGGCTGTGTGTGTGTCTTAGTAACTAGGTCAATCGATCAGCGGCACCCGACTCTCAGATCCTAATGCCTGAGGTGTACGGGGATCAGCAAAGTCACCGAGACCAATTTAAATCACCCTGTGTTTACCTCATGTCTGTAGATTGGCTTAGCACAGAAGCACACGCACTAAAGAGTCATCTTTGGTCAACATGGAGCCTGCCTGGGGACCATTCTAACGTGTTGACGACACTCCTCCAGCTCTTGGATGTGTTTTCTACTGCAAGCTGCTGTTGCGCAATGCACACTGAGCGTGTTGCTCTTGTTGTTTCATCGGCATTAGAAATTCCTTGGCTTCGGTGCTGCTGAACCGACGTCGACCAGGAACAGAAAGAGGGGCTCTTCGTCATGGAACAAACACAGACACGGTGGACCGAGTCTTGCTCGAGGAGATATATTATGGCCTTTATTGGCATGCCAAGAAGGGATCTCAGTATAAGCTTCCCCAGCCAGCGCTGGCTTTTAATGCTTAGCAGACATGATAGTCTAAAGCTAGGCTAAAAGCTACAGCCTCTACAAGCTACAAGCACAGTCTGACCACAGACGACCATGCAAATGTATTGCAAAAAGTGCTGTGCACACGAAAATTCACGTTACAAAACGTTTGATATTGATTTGGGTATCCAATAAAACACACATGCTCTGGTGGTCTCTCAGTTAGCAGAATGCATAGGTACACAAATAAGATTGGTAGTTGGTAGATAAGGAAAAATAAGAAAAAATACTGAACACTAATAACACTAAAGCAGCATCGTACTCATTTTAACATATTCAATATAAGAATAACGCTTACAACTTGAGTTTCATGCCAGGAGGAGGCGGGGATCAAACCAGTGACCCTCCAATTGCTAGGCAAGCGTCCCGACCTCTGACCGGAGGACCTGGACCTAACGCTGAGAGAGGTCCTTACTTCCTCATGTTGCTTACCTTAAGGTTTCTGTTGGAAATGACACTGAGGCACACAGTCTGGAAGGCGCTTTGTCGTCAAATCCTACAGAAACGGAGACTGAATTAAGGACCGAGTCGACACAAACAAAACTTTCTTTATTCAGTCTTTAGTCTCTTTAGCAAAAACAACAGGATGATCTGGGACTCATCTCTCATCTTTGGACTCCAAAACTACATGCCATGATGAACCGATATGTTAATCTCATGACAAGACCGCTCTAAAATAAGATATTGAGAGTTTGACAGCCAAGAATATACTGCCTACATCTATTTAAATTCTGAACTCCATTTCACAGTCTGGCCACACGCAATTCTGACTTCTCTCTCCTCTCTCTCCCTCTCCCTCTCTCTCCCTGTCTATCTGTCCGTCTCTCTGGTTGGACAGTTATGCCGGTTACAGATGGATCACATTACTGCCTCTCAGACCACCCCCTGATTACTCCCCCCCCCCTCAAGGACTGTGGGCTGGAACATGTCATGGAGGCTCCCTTCACAGTGTACTGTGTCTGCTCATTAGACACGGCCCTGCCACTTCTAGACATCCTCACATCCTGCCACTGGGCTTTGGGTATTTTCTCGTCTGTTTGAGGGTCTAGGGTTGTTGGGGGGGGTTTAAAACACAAGTAAAGAACTTTGACACAACTATATGAAATAATCTCAAACCACTCTCGACAAAGGTTGTATGTGTGTGTGTGTGTGTGTGTGTGTGTGTGTGTGTGTGTGTGTGTGTGTGTGTGTGTGTGTGTGTGTGAGAGAGAGGAGAGAGGGAGAGGGAGAGAGTGTCTATATGTGTGTGAGTGAGAGGGGGAGAGAGTGTCTATATGTGTGTGAGAGGGAGAGAGTGTCTATGTGTGTGAGTGAGAGAGGGAGAGAGAGTGTCTATGTGTGTGAGTGAGAGAGAGGGAGAGCGAGAGGG